>WHYT01017239.1:64666-107110 GCA_009806455.1 Tetrax tetrax
TTTTTTTTTTTTTTTTTTTTTTTTTTTTTTTAAAAAAAAAGCATCACAGTTTTTAAACAGAAGAGTAACCTTCTCAAGGCAGAGGATGCACTTGGAAAAACTCTGAATCCTTGCCGCAAGCATGGAGGTTGTCATAGTCCCCATGGGACTGAAGTAAAAGGGAAAAGCTTCAATTTTCTAGATCTCCTGTCTTCTAGGACTAACAGTCGTCAGTTCCCAAACAGCCAGTGTGCATCCCAAAACTCCTCTTAATCTTGGGCTAGTTTGATCTCTGCATGAGGAGATCTTCTTCCAAATCTAGTGTATTATCTCTCTTTCCTTAAAGTGAGACTCAGCTGTTTGGTGCTTTCTCGTTACTTTCATCAATGACTTTTTCTGAACAGAAAAGCCCTTTGGGCCATTTTGTCCATGACCACAGCATGCTCAATCCGTGCTGAATAGAGACTTTTGTCTCTTCAGGACTTGCAGATGTGCAGCTCTTCTGTAGCCCAATAATTTGTTAACCCCCTTTTTTTTTTCCTTCAGGGGATGAGAGAGAATCTACCCTACCACACAGGCACTAGAACTTTTCAAATGGAAATGCACTACAATTTTTTCAGATGTTTGGAAAAAAAAAAAAATCCCCTAAGCTCCTCAGAAATGCTTGAGTGTTTGTGGTTTTGAGAATGGAAAACTTTAGCTGACACACTTCAAGCCTGGCGAAGTTAAATGCATGAAAGCAGGTTTTGTAATGGCAAACAGGAGGAAAAAAGAGTTGTGGATGGTGCCACCATCTTATAATATTATAATTTAAATTTTCATAATCACTACGTTTTCCTTCTGAGATCTGTTTGATAGAAGGACACAGGAGACTATACTTAATTGCTGAAGATTTACAGTCATAAAAGATTAGTCTTCAACATAATGCTGTATCCACAGAAGCACTATACCTTTGGTTTTAAAAAGGAAAACCTGGCAGTTTGTATTTTCAGTTTCTGGCAGAAAGACAAGACTATTTGAAATGAGGCAGTCCTAAAAGTAGATAGGAAAAGTTCCTGGTTAGCTAAGGCGGATAGCATATCTCAGCTATAAAAAATTGACACAGACAGTTGTAAGTCTAAATATTTAAGAGGTCATTGTGAGGAATTTTGAGTATGCTTTCAAAGTGCTTTTGGAAAAAAGTGACTATCGTATATCTCCAAAATATCTTATGAAAATTAGAAGTCTGGCTTTTGAAGGAGTGTGTGGCAATGTGTGAGGAAAACAGTTGGCAGGAGAATAATCTAGTTTCATTAAATATTTGCTGTGTCGTTATGTAGCATCTGTCCTTGAATGTCCTATATGTTGGGGAGAGGAGTGGTGTTTTTGTGACTTGATGTGTGCTGTTATGTGGGAGACTTTCTTAGCTGAACATAGCCTACCAAATGTCACAGAACTCTTAAAGTGGATTTACACAGCAGTTTGATCTGGTACTGTAAAGGTCAGAGAGCAGAGGAAGGGAGCCAGCACTGTTCTGAAGTGGATCCTGTTAAAAACTATTTGAGTTTGCAAAATATCAGGTATTACCCATTTTTCTGTGTAGAGTGAAAGGAGAATTGGACAAGTTTGGGTTGCACTATCAGGAGGAGGGGAAGAGCAAGCCCATGAATGAATTCTGCTTTCCCTTGGCCTTTTCTGTTTCCTTAATTCACCATTAAATAAGTGCTCTTTGGGTGCATTCTTTGAGACTATATTGCTTATCATTATACATGGTGATTGCATTTAAATACACAGTTAAATACTCCAGGAATATCTGGAAGTAGTCAGTGGCACTTATTCTTTTCTTCCTTCCATTATTCCTTCATTTAATCATACCCAATTATATTTTCAAAACTGCACTGTGAATCGTATTTTTTCCCTTCAGTTTTCTCATTATCACTTCAGCCAAATTCTGCTCTTCAGAATTCTGCACTTTAGTAAAGCAAGAGTAATTCTGCTTACTTTTGTGAACATAGTGCTGCTGGGAGTGGGCTCTGTCTCAGGCATTTTAATAACTTTCAAGGGAGAACAATATACTTCTATTAATAATAAAAAAAAAAAAGGTAGCGGAAGCTTTTAAAGCTAGATAAACCTGAGGAGGTCCATAGAAGTTACTGATGGCAAGCAAGTTCTATGTTAACTGTTTTATGCTAAATCTTTATGTTTGATGTGAATAGAGTATCTTTACCTGAAAAAATATCTTTATCCAAAAGGCAGTGTTTAGCTGAAGGTGTGTCTTGTATATGTTTTCATGAAAGCCAAATATTGGTAGAATGAAGGTATTGGACAAAACACAGTGTAAATTATGTGGCATGAATGAGCAGAATTATAGCTACAATGAATTTGATTTAACATAGTGATATACATTCCATTCCCAGATTAAGAACTTCCAGATTAATCTTATGTTGTGGCCAAAGTTAAACAAACCACAATGAAACATTTTAACTTTCTTAGTTGATATAAACAAATGAACTCATGCCTTCCTTTCTGTTCATACAAGAGAGTTTATGATTTGTTGGGTTTTGTTTTGCTTTGTTTATTATTGGACAAAAACCTATTCGAGAAGAAAAGTGTTGTAAGATAATGTGGCAATGAGGTTGATCCTGTCATCCAGTCACAGAAGAAAGATGAATCCTTGAGAGTTCACCTTCAAAGACCAGCCCACAGCATGTACTTCTAAATCATTCTTGACAGATGTTTGTCTAAACTGTTCCTAAAAACCTCTAGCGATAGAGATTCCACAGCCTTCCCAGGTGGGATATCTCCCTGGTGCAATTCAAATCCATTACTCTCTGTCTTAATCCATTAGGCACAGGGGATAATTCATTACCTTCTCCATGTAGCAACCTTCTACATACTTGGCAATTTTTATCATGTCTCCCTTCAGACTTCTCTTTTCTAGTCTAAACAAAGCTGGTCTTTCAGTCAGTCTTCATAGGCCATATTTTCTAGACTTCTGATAATTTTTGTTGTTTTCTGTACTTTCTGCAGTCCTGTGTTCCTCTTTCTGGAAGTGCAGTGCTCCCAGAAGGTTACACCACTACATGCTATGCCAGTGCTGTGTAGGCTGAAGGCATAGCTTGGTGCATCTTAAGTATGGCACTCGTAATTCAACATTCTGCTGTGGTGTTGAGTTTATCTACACCTTTGTGACATTACTGACTCATGTTCACCCCCTAGGTTTGCTGGATCCTGCACAATTTCAGCTTATTTTTCCAACTGGCCAACATCACATTGAATTCTGATCCTGCACTCCCAAGCACCTCCAGCCCTTCCTAATTTATTATTGTCTGTAAATTGAATAAGTAATGATTCCAGAGGGTAGAGGAAGTCAATTGCCTGATAACTTGGCTCCTAGCTTACATATTCACTGCCAAGGAAGGTGTTTTTTTATTTCACTTACTCTAGGTGGGGACAGAGGAAGAAGACATTCAGTGAGATAATTAGCTGAAATTACTGCCTTATTCTAGCAATCCAGTGAAGGCAGGACACTTCAGATTTTACTGATTTCTTTTTTCTTTTCTTTTTTTTTTTTTTTTTTTTTTTTTTTAAACTAGACATTCTAAGTGTTCATTGACTCTAGGTAAGAGTAGAGAACATGTATATGACTGGTAGAAAGAGACAGATTTTTTTTTCCTTTTCTTTGCAAAATTGTGCTGCCATTTCAGTTAAATTTGCCAGAACAGAATCACTAAACTTTATTAATCACATTACTTTATTAAAAAAAAAGGAATTCCCGACACCACTTTAACATCAATCAGTGTGGCGAGGTCACTTTCAGTACTGTACAGAATGTTGTACTTAATAAGTATCCTCAATTTATACATGTAATATTTAGTATAAGTAAATCAATATATTTCTTTAATTTGTTTAATTTCCATAACAAATGTTCTTTTGAAAAGGCTTTAGCTGTTTTTTACTAACTAAAATCATATGCTGTCACTGTGTATCATATTCAGATATTCTGCACCACACAATGGTCTCATAAATAACTACAGGAGTGTAGTGCAGCTAGATCATTCTCAGTCGGAGTCTGAATATCAGAACTGGGCCTGGTATGATCAAAGCAAATGTGAAATAACCCACTTGAATACTCTTTCAGTTCAAAATCAGATTAACCAAGAGATCATCTTCTATGCTGTTGCTGCAACCTGGTATAATACACTCATGAATTATCAGCAAGATTGGAATTTTTATCTCTGCCACAGGGATCCTCAGGGTGGTCGTCTTCAAACTTTATTTAGCTAACTTTCTCATCTGCATACTCTGGACTCCAGACCAAGGGTCATGCTATCTTTTCAAATACAGAAAAGGTAGCATGACCCATAGCTGTATTTGCAATGAAAATGTTCCTGAGCCCGGGGTTCAACTTGCTTAGCTCTTTGGAGTTTGAAACTTCTGCTGAGGAGATATGAACTATAATTATTACTCCTTTTTTTTTTTTTTTTTTTTTTTTTTACTGTTTGACTGTTGAGGTCAACAATATCTAAGCATCATTATTACTTTACTATGTCACAATGCAAATTTCTTGTTCTTCACTCATCTTTGTGTAGATGCATTAGTCCCCTGCTGTAAAAAAAAAACAAAGACATCATGCACATACTTATATGCACACATTTTAGTTTTATCTCAAGGCATGGACTTTGAAAAAATTTGTTGGCCTGACTCTCCTGTTAGGTTCAAGGAGGTTCCTACTATACGAAAGGCAATTGGCCCTTGGACCAAGCATGTTAGTCACAGTGACTTCATATTTGTTTTACACCTCATCTCTGCATTCATTTTCAAAAAGCTGTTCCTCATTTGCACTGATAGAATTATGATGAGTTAAATCTCTGACTTTTCTTCCCTCCAAAGGCCTTGTATTAAAGTAGCACCAAATGCTGCAGTTCGGCTGTGTGCATCTTTTGGAAAGGGAAAGAAAAAAAAAGGGTTACTACTCTAATCTTCAAAACAGTATTTTCTGGGTTTTTTGTTTTTTTTTTTTTCTTTTTTTTTAATGCAGCTTTCATGTAAAGGCTACAATATCCCACTGCAGGACTGGCCATTCTAGGAGACCTACTGGAGGCTCCTGGCTGCTGTTTCTCTCATTAGCTGTGTCAAGTACAGAGAGCTTGGATATTGCATAATATTTCTCTGAGCAGTTGAATTAACAGAAGAATTGAATTATAAAATTTTCTTAAGACTGGAGGAAAAATGCAGACTATCCGAAGTAAGCATTTTCCCCATTGTTTCAGGCTTTTCATGTGGCAATTAATAGCAATAAAGGCAAAGGATAAAAGTTAACCTGATTTTGCTGCGCCTTGTTTTAATTTTAAAACAAGGCAGGATTTCAAAGTTCTGAGCTTTATTAGTCTTAAAGCCCTGCTAATCCAATTTTTTTTTTCAGTCTCTACATGAAAGAAGACTTCTAATCATCTATAAGCATTGCCTAGTGTCTTTCTGCTTGAAAACTGCAATGTGGACAGCTGGGCTGCTCTCTGCTCCTACAGGGAGTAAGCTTATGCACTGCCAAATCTTCACAGCACATTGCATTATTTTAAGACACAGTGAGACTGTATATAAGAAAAGGCAGCTATAGCTTAAATATAAGCCCAAATTCAAGTTTCATTGGAATACTGATTGAGTACTTCCCATTTGTTTGTGGAGTCTGTAATGGCAAACTCATCCTAGAGCAGGCTTGCAACATGAGCTGTGAAAAATAACAGCACATAGTAATGTAGCTGTGGTTCTGCTTCCATGCTATTACTCAGAGATCTGCCAAAATGCCTGGATTAAGCACTTTTTGTTTTCCCAGGGCAGTACCTGCCCCTAAACTTGCCATTTAAGCTCTCATTTTGGAAGAGAGAAATGTCTATGTATAGTTCACTCTCCCACAACACCCAGAGGCATCTCGTTTTACCAATTTGTAGACACAATTCAGAGGCAGCTACCAATCCCTGGGCAGAAAGCGTTGTCTTACGTCTGTGCACGCCGGCTAGCTGACCCAAAAGCTGTGCCTCGGAGGAGGATGCTGGTTTCAGGTGGTAACGATCCCAGAAAGAGGGAGACCAGAGGCTGAAAGTGTTCCTGGCCCACCTCCACACACTTGGCTAGGGTTACACCAGGGGCGCGCTTGGCCTGATGAATATAAAACACACTCTCCACAATTGTAGATAAAAAGACATCTTGAGGAAAGGAAATAGAAGCTGAAAAAATGAATGAAATGCCTTCCACCGTGTGTGATCACAGGCTATGAAAAACACAGTTGGAGGGAGTTTTTTTCACTCCTCTAGTTGAAATCACTGTGATCAGTGGTCTGACATGGTGGGATGTTTCCTTTTACCCATTCTTCCTCTTTGCTCCCACCCATGAAGTCATAATGTATTCAAGGGAAGCATGATGTGGAGCTGTGGAATCCAGCAAATGCAAATTACCTTCTTCCGTCCAAACAGAGTAGTATGATTTTTTTTTTCTTTCACTCATCCAAAGGCTGCTTCATGCACAGCAATTTTTTAGATGTCATAATAGTAAGCTATAGTGAAAATGCTTAAGAAAACAAAGTTGTATAATAAGACAGTTGTAAAACTATAATTTCAGGTTTCATTAAAGAGGCTTACCGATGTACTTTTATTAATCATCTTTAGAAATATCTTATGCTTTTGAACTTTCCAGTTTGCCAGTTAGTACCTTAATACAAATAATCTTCTTTATTACCTCACTTTTAAGCATCTTCAAAAATGATCTGCATGCTGAGAACAGTCAGAATAATCTAATACACAGTGATTAAAAGAAAGACTATAAAGATGATGTAAAAACAAATATAGTTTGGGTGGAGGAGACTGGAGATTTAAGGCATTTTTCTTCAAAATGTGGACATTCACTAAGGTTAATGAAGTTGCATACCCTTTATATATGTCATAGTATACACACACCACCATCATCCTACATAGTCCTTTGGCACACAGACTGGAAAAACAGATGAATGTTATTAAATGACAGCTGGAACTAACACCCAGCAACATCCTTATGCATTTCATATTTTTTGTATGAAGTTGATACATTACTTAAGAAGACACCTATAAAAAATGTAATTAGGAAGGGAAATAGCTTTCTCCCAGAGGGAAACCTGTAAGAAGGGTGAGGCTTCGTCTTCTAGTGATTTTTCCAAATTCCTTTCCAGTATGTTGCCAAATTATGTGAAAGATACAAGAGCTTCAAGTCCCAATCTTGTCTAAGATCCACTAGAAACACAAACTCCCTGTATTTTTTCTAAATGAAGGATAGGAAATGAGAAAACTAGCCTAGTTAAGTGACTACTTTCAGATATTTAGTTTGGTCTAGTTTGTATTAACAAGACCATATATGATAGCAAAACCTACAGCCAAATCAGAAAGCGTTTTTTGATAGAAATATTGACTCCAGGCTCAAGGGTCCCTAATATCAGGTCACCCACTGAAGAGTCTTCCCCATAAAACTGGCCTTCTGTATGATAGGAAAGAGATGTTTCTGTAAAAAAGGATAAATAAAATGAAGTTAGTTGCTACCGCCATTTCCTCTCCAAACCTAACCCCTTCACTAATATTCAATTAGAAAAATGTCCTAACATAAAAGTCTAGATTCAAAAGTAATGTCAGAAAAAGACATTCTGAGCTTTCCTTGGTCTCTTAAGAGTTTTTCTAGATGCCTGTCGTCTTCTGCTTTTGCAGTTTGCAATTCACCACAAAATGGACTCTTCTAGTCTTTATTTTGAGCAATAAAAAAAGACTCAAGTGAAATGCTTGAGACTCCAGAACTCATCATTGGCATTTTTTCCTTAAGGAACAGAGCTCTGCAGAAATTCAAAGTTGCAGTCACATTCCGCTCTGCTTCCCTCGCCCTTCCTTTGTGTGCACACTTCAGAGAGAGATGGAATGTGTATCTGGCTCCCATCTGAAATGAAATTAACAAATAGCCCCATCCGTGGTGCTGGCAAAATGAGAATCTCTTCCTGGGAAATGCTGCTGTATTGTGAAAAGAGCTTGTTTTGAACGAGGACAAAATGTTGCTGCTCCTGCCTGGTTTCTAGATAGACTGCCTGCCTGCCTTCACATTGTCTTGCTTTTCAAGATAGGAGGGATCAGGGGAAGATGGTTAGTTGACAAGTCAGGTACCTGAGAAGGGGACCCCCAGATGAGTTCTAGGAGCCAGTGAAAAGCTCAAGCAGCGCAGGGAACAGCAGAGCCCAGGAGTCTGAGAATCCAGATTGCTGGATGTACAGGGAGCTCACCATGGAGTCCACTGCTTGCCTGGCCCATGTGGTAAGGGAAAAAAGCCTGGGGAACCAGTGAGCTGCTTACACAGCTTGGAATAGTCCCTGACATCTGCAAAACTGAAGGCCTCCAGATCCCTGGCATCTTCTTGGAGAGCCTGAGCACAAGAAGAGAGGTGAAGGCCTCAAAGACCTAGCCCACCAGGACACGTACCAAGAGTCCAAAGCATAGGTGGGCTGAATTGACAAATAAGCAGTCAGTTCTCTGCCAGAAATGTGACAAGTTTTTTTTTTCTGAAGTTGCCACAGTATCAGCCTTTCTGCATGGAAAATTGTCTCAATTGAAAAACTTTGACCAGATCTAGTTACCTGTCCTCTACCAGCAAAGTGCAGAAATGTATAGGATTTCAAGGGGCTGGGAATGAGAGCGCCCATTTGTTCTGACAGGATGTGTCTACAAATCCAGCCTAGAAAAAAGTACTACTACTCTACCCTTTCAGAGCAAAAACTCTGTGGATCCATATGCTATTTTAATAAGTTAATTGCTTTCCTTTCCACTAGTGTTCTTAGACAGCCTGAAATCCTGAATTTCCAGGCTGGGAATAGCCTATGCTCATCAGCCCATTCTCACTTCCATGTTCTATTTTGCAGGAGAATGAAAAGATTGCATTTTTCACATTTTTGTCCCATAAATCATTGTCTGTTAAACCATTTTTCATTTTAATGAAGGTTTCAATCAGAAGATGAGGTTACGACTAGACTAACTGGCAAAATCCCAGTGAAAGTAGTAGATTCAGATTGCATCCTAATGCACTGCAACCACAGGGGATCTCCAGGCATGTTCAGACTACGAGAAGTACATTTGCTCAGCACAACCTCCTGGACAGCTGCCAGACCTGGTAGATCACTTTTGTGTTCGAGTGGCCTAAATTTAATAGCAGAACCACAGCTTCAAATTGTATTGACTTTGTTTTGCTGAACAAAGCAGGAAGTGGGAGAGGCTTTCCTTGAGTCCAACTGCAGTTTTAAAGTCAATTGCTTGCCATCAAGAGCCGTCACTTATATTATTCCAAGATCTGCTCATAAAAGGCTCCTTTATTTCTGCCAGGAGATCGCAGACCACAGTGGATTTACAGAGCTTGCTCAGCCCGTTGCCACACTTCATGCACCAGAAAGCCAGTGTGCTGGGGAACGTCAGCCATAGCACTGACACGTTGCCATGATGGTCTGCACGAGGGCAGGGTCTCTGCCTGCATTGTTAATTGGGATAAGACTAAGACAAATCTGTGGGACATCTGCTAGATGTCCCAAACCCTCGGATTCCAGGCAATATGGTAGAAGACCTAGCGCTCAGGACATCCTCCAAGATCCAACTCAGAAATCCCTCCTATGCAAAAACCAATGGCTCTTCCCCTGGGCTGGAAACCAAAATTCAGGCATTGGGGTCAGAAATTTGTCCTGCTTTACAGATGAGAGGGCAGTTGGAATGCATGGAGGTCTGCCTTGGGAAGAGTCAGGAGCCAATCAAGAGCCCATGGGTCAAGATCCTGGGCAAAGTGCGTTAGGAGACCCTGCTTGAGCAGGGGGGTTGGACTAGATGATCTCCAGAGATCCTTTCCAACCTCAAGTGTTCTGTGATGAGCTAGGTAAGCATGAAATACCACTGCATTTCTGTGATTATCTAGTCCCAGGGAGGCTGGAAAATACTTCTAATGGTAAGCTAAGAGAACTAAACAGCTGTTTGGAAGGATGAAAGCATTTCAGACTCCAGCTTGACTTAGTTGCCCTGGTGTAAATGCTACCTAAAGGGTTTGCCAGCTAATTTGAAGGGCTACATTCAAAATTACTCATATTAGTCAGGTTTGAAACTTACGCCACCTAAGGAGTAGAGTTGTGGCAGTCCTGATGCACATGAAGTACACAGAACATGAGAGTACTTGCTCATGTTTCCTGCAAGTGCAATAAAGAAATTCCAGTGCTATTTCTTCTTCTGAGTAACTCAGTGGGTGGCTGAGAAGAAATTGTTTGTATCGCAGAAATTAGGAGTAAGTTAGGTTTGAATATTAATTCTTTGGATTTGATTGTTTTTATGGTATGTGCATGCTTCTCAGATAAAAAGCCAATTTTGTTAGTAACTAAATCAAATCCAGGAGTGATTTATTCATAGCCTTGGCCATGTCTTTAAATAGAAAGGACAACCTATATTCAAGTCCTTCTAGTCTACAGCCTTATACCAGCTTCATTTGGAATCTTTCTAGCACTGGTGGACCTTTGAAAATCCAAATTAAGAGGTAAAATATTCAATATTAATTTCTTAGGAGAATAAAAGCAGATCTCTACTTACATGACTTTCAAATGCAATCTGAAACATGAAATAATATTCTTCTTGACAGCATTTTAAGTTTCCTACCACACAGATTTTCTGTCTCCGATCTTATCTATATGACGCGTACATACAAGTCTGAGGTTTGGGTTTCTCAACCATTTCCAGGCAAGGGACATTCATAGCACAGAGATACTCACATTATGTGAATTTTTATACTGGTACAAATGTAGAGGTGAAAAAAAGTTAAAATTCTTGGGTCTGTTGGACTTCCTGGCCTCAAGGAAACCAGATTGTTAACTAGAGACTAGCACTTGCCACTACTCTATGTAATGCATGTGTTGATCTTGCCATACTGTGGCATTGATTATTCTCAGGTTCTATTTTAAATTGATTGAAATGTCTCTCCTAGAAAGTTTTAATTGTTTTGAAGTCTTTCTTTCCAGACTGAATATATTTTTGATGCGCAGAGGGAACTTGCAGGAAGGTATCTATGTGCCAGGAAGCTTCTGGGTTGCCCAGCCACCTCCTTCACTTCACTGAGGTTGCCTTAAGACAGAAGCCACTGAGACTCTAGACAGAGACTCTCCTCTGTGTCTCACAGAGGAGAAATGTATTTAAGTGAACGACTCAAAAGTGTGCGTGTCTTACTGAGGAATCAAACAGTGTTAATGGGTTAATTGACTATTCTATACAGCAGTACTAGCCTTTTATGTGTTTCTTCCAAACACCTTGCATGCTTTGGAATCACTTCAGTGAAAAAACAGTCATATTCATGACTCCTCCACATGAAATTCAGCATGGATATACTCAGTTGATGCAAGATTCAGGACTACTGCGGTGTAAACCATTGCAAAAGACCAGAAGGGAACAGAGTATATCCATGGATTAGGATAACACTGGGACATCCTGACTTTCTTTCTCCCGCCATCTGCCATTCCCCTCCTTCTCATCCTCTGCTGTGTCTGTGTCTGAGCTCCAGACAGCAAAATTGTTAAAGATTTTATTTGAACTTTGGCACTGACAATTGGTCTAACACTGAGCGGTCAGGCTGGCTGAGTACTTTGTGTCTGAACTGAAAGGCATCAGGCTGCACAGCACAGTCAGAGTTGATACGTCACATAAAATTTGCCCCAAACTACAGACAAAACACAATGAATCTGTGTTGCTGTCTGCATATCCTGTGTTGCTTCTTATTGGAATAGTGAGGCTTTGCTTGGGACAATATCCTATTTCTCAAGACTGTCCTCAAAAGTTGATGAGAGGAGACCCTCCTAAATTTTTTTGCCATGACAATCTTTTTGAAGATTTAAATACAGAATGCCAAAAAAGCAATGCATGCAAAAAAGAATGTCACCTCCAGTTCCAAATGTGAAGGGTGATAATGAAGTTCACATAACATATGGGAAACGGTACTGCTTTGTTTAGCCACTTGGCTTGAGATGTAGACTCTATGGTGCTTGCTATGCAAACAATGCTCAGTTGATCCATCAAAACAAAGTCATGGCCGTATATAATAGTAACGATTAAATGCTTATTCTCCATGATCACATACCATATGGCTTTGTGCTAGAACATGCACAATCCCAAAGGACATTATGTGAATATAAAAGATTGTTGACTCATGATTCCCCGGTTGTGTTCTCTGGCAACGTCTTTTTAAGAACAGAGAGACACATACACAAATATGAAGACCCTGATGGGATTTTTTTTTTTCCTTCAGCTTAATGCATTACTGACAGAAAAGTTTAGGATCTTTATTAGTAAAGATTTACATAAATATATTGGTAACATTGAACTCCAAGTTGCATCCGTGATCTAAGAAGCTGGAGTGAAGCACAGGGTCTTTACATATTGGAGTAACTTTGAAAATGTTTCCTTTTTTTCATTCTGTTTTGCATGATGCTTTTCTTCTGGTTTCTTATTCCTTCATGAGATAATAAATAAAGAATAGGGCAAGAATAGCTTGCTTTGGTTTGTACAAATCCTCAGAAATACTGTTGGTGTTAGCCACAGGCTTTGATGTCACTTACAGACTTTTCAAGCCTGCATCCTCATTCTGTTTTTGCTGTTTCTTGAGGAGTTTCTTTATTCCCCTCTATTTGGACCCCACTGTTTTCTTGTCAACTTCCTTTCATCTTGTGCCTCTTTTCCTTATAATTCCTGTTAGCCCAGCCTGGCAACTAGTAAAGCTTTTATTTCCTTAGCTAGGGATGGATGATGGCAGGGGTCCCCAACAGTTTTCTTTGTGTACTCTCTCTGCCTAGGCATTTTTTCACAGGTCTGGACCAGGAGGAGCGTGGGCTATGCTGCTTTCCACCAGAGTGGAGATGCTCAGAGGCAGGAGTGACATGATAGGTACAGGCAGGTCCTCTGAGATGCTTGGAGACAAGCATGGGGCAGAGGGTAGGGAAGGAAGGAAGATCTCTTGGATGATTCTATGATGGGAGTGACGGCAGCCAGGATCTGACAAACATGCTATTAGGAAGTGCACAGAGCTACTGAAACCTCCTACCAGGAGGGAGGAGTGGTCAAATTTCCTTCTCCAAGGTGGGAATAACTGCCTGGATGGCCACACAAGAATCCTGGCTGCTGAGCACTGCTGTACATCTGCCTGCACGCACAACCCCAGGCTCACCTTTCTCCTTTCCAGAGCAGATTGTCATCTCCCCAGGTATATTTAACACCCAAAAAGTTCGGTTAGCAGGATTTACACAATAATTTGTGTAAATAAAATCTTGAAGCTTACAAAAATATTTTTGTAATACTCAACAGTTTCTGATTGTGATATTATCATTCACAAATCCTGTTCTTATTCTCCAATTATATTCCTATTAATCTGCCGGCTTGATGCTTTCAGTTACCTGCCTTCACAACGCTCTGGAGAATCAGTGAAGTCCTTTACTTGCCCTCACTCTGGCAGTTTAGTTCCTCCACAGAGGTGTAAATGGAGGCACAGAGCTATTTCTTTTGCACAGTAAATCTGTAGCAGAGTCTGGGGGAGACTCTCAGATTTGGGATTCTCCCTCCAGCCGATTTACAAGCTGCCTTACTGTAATGGTATCTCGGTTGTGAATTGGTCATGTCACTGGGAAAAAAAAAACATGATCGTTTGTCCAGGAATTAAAAATCTCAGACTCCACAGCTGTTGATATTTCGCTCCCTGAGCCAAATTGAGGCAACATTAGTTTGTAAAGTAAATCTTTTATCCTTCCCACCTCCATTCAGCTAAAGCTGTAAACAGGACATGTTGTGTAATTTTTCTAAGCTGAGCTGAGCGTGGCTGCAGCTGTTAATCAAACTGAGTAATTGTAAACATTTGGTTGTCTAAAAAACCCTGAAAGGGCTCTCAGTTGCAGTCAGCAGCGCTGACCCACAGGAGCGTCGCAGTGTGTCTTCTGGAGTCTGGTCTCAAGAGCTATCAGATGGACAGAAACCCAGCTCTGGGTTTTGGCTCTGACAGTAAAAACCAAGGCTGCAGGTGAGGCAGGCAGATCAATTTGCCCAGAACTTTCCAGTTCACTGGGTAAAGTCTGGAGGTCCCCATTTCGGTGTAAAATGTTCAAATGCTAAGACATAAAGCCGCATATGAAGTGCAGACATCTAATTGGCAGGCTGCGGTAATATGCTGGCCAGGTCAGAGATTTATACTAGCCTGCACCGTGATTAGGTCACTGGCAACCTGTGGAAACAAAGCAGGTTGTACTACAAAGAAAGGAGTTGCTTTCCAGGTCCTAAGGAGAGGGCTGAAGTTTGCCAAAACTTTCCGAAACCTCAGAAACAGCCAAGTGGAGACTGACATAAGTTCTTTATCTGAGACATTTTATCTTGTCTGCCAAGTCCTTGGCTCCTGAAACAAAGAAACTCTGTCTTTGTTCATGCAGATCGTGGCATCTACAGCCAAAAGCTAAAGGTGACTTTGCCCTGTCAAACTGCTCGGGTCTGTGTGGCTGCCAGGTCCTTTCCAGAGCCATGCTTCTAGCGCAGGCTCAGAGCCAGGGCAAGCCTCAGTGAATGGAACGGGCCGCAGGCGTGTGGTGGTACCAGAAGTGATGGAGGAGGTGAAGGTGTTATCCACACCAATCTCCAGGTGCTGATTTCTTAGAGAAAAGGCCAATTCTGCTTGAGGGATGCAGGAACAGGAACAAGAGTTAAGAGCATGAATCCAAGGGGACCCAAAGAGGGACAAAAGGCTCAAGAACGGCAGAGAAACGTTGATGTTTTGCAAAGCATAGAGCAGGCAGCCGTGCGTAGAGAAGGGCCTCCGAGGCCACATGACTTACAAGAGAGCCAAACAGGAGTTGTGAAGCCACATTTTGAAAGCGTGCCAGGCTTACATTTGGCCAATATATTAAACTAAGCAGACCTACGCTGACTGGCTGCTTAATACAGAGGCTGACTGTTTTGCAAGCCATTGGCCAAGCCCAGGTTAGCCATAAAGACAAGGGTATGAATTGAGGACTAGTTTTGGGGCTAGAAGAAGATGGCACCAGTTTCTTCATGACTGAGTGGGACCATTCCAGGGTCAAATGGAGACACTCAAGGACTTCAGGCACCCCTTTGGTACAACATATCTCCTTTACCATGGTAATCACCACCCTCACCGTTTTGCTTTGCAAAGGATGTTCTGAAATAAAGCAGTGTACAGTGTGAATAATTTTTTCCCCATTATTTATCATTTTTTTTCATCATGAATATTATTTTGTCCATGTTGGTTTCCTTCCCAGGTTTTTTTTAAGTGCTTCCAGACAACCCTGAAGCTCAGCACCCTTAGCACACATGCTGTTGTATTCCCATGGATCAGCTAGCTATTTCCTCACAGGGATGCAGTTTGTATTGGTTAGTGGATTTCTCTGTAATGCACATTTGAGATGATCTCTTCTCTTTAGAAATTTTCTTTCCATTCTGAGGCGTCTTTGCTGAGTTCCTCCCTATGTTGATAGTTGAAAATGCACATTTGCCTTGACAGGGAGTTTGGTTTTCATTGTTTTCCTTTTGTGATTGAAGACGTGCTGATCTCACAAGTTGAGTCTTGTATAGAACAACATCTTTCAAGTATACAGAATAATACTGATAAAAATTACAGAATTAGAAGTCTGAATTATGAGTAAAGTTCTATTTAATGAATGCTCTTGGATGAGCCATACTATATAAAACAATAGCAGATTAGGCTTTAAGAGCCAGACAAATGTTATTTAAAATCTTATGTTACATTTAAAAATAATAAAGGAAAACGTAAATAAAATAAGTTGACTGCAGCCCTGATCCTCAGAGCCATTGTCTCCTATAAACATTAGACTACCTAAGAATTTCAGAGCTTAAAAGAACTGATCCTCCTTTCTATAAAATCCTCAACGAACACGTCAACCAGGCAAATACAAGCAAGAGCTGTGATGGGTGCATGACTCATTTAATACATAAATATCATCTGGGCAATGCTGAAGACTTGTGCTAATACTTATGTAAAAAAGCTTCAATGTTAACAGATCAAGAAATAAAAATGAAACTTTACCATCCTAAAGTCCTTAACTTTGAACAGGCAAATATACCCTTACCATCATGAAAACAATGGAACGTGCTCTCTGAGGTCATTGTGTCCTGTACACAGCTACTCTATAGGATGAACGGTGTGTTGCTGAGCAGGAGGGTAGTCTTAGAAGTCAGATGCTTGTAGTTCCTAAAGAGGCTTGACATGACTACAAGGCTTACTTCTGCCATCAGAAGAAAAGGATGTCTCTGGCCTAAAACCGCGGTACAGTGGCAAACTCATGGCACCAATTAAAAAGAAAAAATGTAATAATCAGTAATTGTAAGAGGAGAAAATAGACTGTGGTGGTTTTGTCTTTTTTTTTTTTTTTTTTTTACATTCATATACCTTCAGAAATCAACAACTTCTGTCCAGAAATTCTAAATCTGAGAATCTTTGGCTGCCTGATACTAATTTTAAATAATTCTTTGAAATCTGAGGACATTTCAGAAAATTTAAGTGTGCTAATGTTCTGCCAATATTTAAGAAAAGGACTACACTGTATTCAGAGGAAAAAATATTTGATCTGAATTAGATCTTGGATAAAATAACAGACAAATTGATACAGATATCAAATGATGGTTAAAAAACAGGGCTATAAATTATGACAGCATTATGCATGAAAAGTTATTGTTAAACAAAAGTTACATAAAGCTTTGATGAGGTTTCTAGTGAGTAATGCAGAAGAGATGCATAATGGAGTGTATCTAGACTTTGTAAAGCAACTTGCATAGTATGGTGTGGTATTTAAAATTAGTACGGCACAGCAGCAGCACATTTTAAATGGATTAAGGATTGTGTGTGAGATGAATCTCACAAAATACAATGAAAAAGCAATTATCACTGGAGAATCATTATCAAATGAATATTTCAAAAGGTGCTTTCCAGTGAGCCATTGTTGAGCTGGCAATCTTCAATGTATCTGTAACATGGAGGAGAAAATATAAAATAGATAAAATTTGCCAGTGGAGCAGAACTAGCAGTTGTATACAAAAATGAGAACATGGCAACTCGAAAAGGGATCCTAGGAGACTTATAGCTAAAGATTAACTTGCAACGTGAAAGTGAGACACAGCTGAGGAGACCTAGAAGAGCAGCAGAGTGATTTTCCTTTGAACATGTCCGACATTAAAGATTCAATGCTGCTGTCAACCAGTCATCAAGAAAAATGAAAAAAAATTAGAGAGAGAATGAAAGAAAAGAACATCAGAAACAATTGAAGAGGTGGAAAAATGAGTCATATTGTGGTATTTAAACTGCTTCAATAGTTTAAATTATCAAAAAGAATATGGGGCTTGGTTGCTCTATTTGAATACCTTCGTGTCTAGGGTAAAGCAAGTAGTAAATTTTAATTTAATCCATACAAGACAAGATAACAAGAATCTGTGGCCATATGTTTTTAACTGTGCTTGAGGAAAACTATCAAGGGGAGTGGTGGGTTCTTCATCTCATGAAGTCACCAAGCTGAGGTGCCTTTTTCAGAACTGAGGGTGAGTCAAGTGCCAGAAGGAGGGAGAAAGGACGTTCTCCACAACAAAGCCATGGAACCTGAATTAATCGCCTACTAGATTGCCTTTAAATCCAGCCTAGTCCTGTGGCTGTAGGGGAGCTGCTTGGCCATATCTCTTCACTCAAATCCTTCCTAGGAGGCAGTTAGTGAACTCTGGAAAAACTTTAAACTATGATTTCCAACTTGCTCTTCATTCTTCCGTAAATATAGTAAAAGTAGTAGATTAGGAACAAAGTTTCAAGCAAACCTTATGTCTGCTCCCACGTCCTTGGCTCCCAAGCTGTTGGTTTCCATTGAAAACATGCAGTTATATTTGAGAAGACAAAGATCTGGTAGATGGTAGTTACCAACACCAAACTCTATGTCTGGGGAAGTATCCAGCAGTGTGAATAAGACAGACAATGGAGTTGTGAGCCACCTGCATCCATTTTAATCTTCCTGCCATTCAAGAGAAGTTACAAGGCCACTGGTATCTTCTGTAACTCCACAGAGGACCAGCAAAAACCCCAGATGTTCTTCCCTGCTCCCATCCACCATTCCTGTCTAGACTGGTGGGTCTGAAAAGGCTGATTGAGGTATAGATGTGGTAATTTTCTGAAGTGACAGAGTTCTGGGAGTCAATTAGAAGCTCAGAGACATCCAGAAAGTTTACTTCAATCAAGTAGAGGCCTACCTAGTGTTTCAAACCTAGGAGGTGCCCTTGGGATGGGTATTTTGCAGTTGGCAGTCAATTGCCTCATAAGTCATGACTAGACCCAATTTATTATTAAAGGTAAATCAAGCAGTAGAGGATTTATTGAGTATTGGGTAATTGCTGAATCAATGTTATGCAGTTTCTTTTAAACAGAGAATCAGATGCCAAAGTTGTGCCTGACAGCTAATTCAGACTCATGGGGAAATTGTAGCTCTGAGGTTTTCACCTGGACAAGCAATGTTAATTGGATTTGGGAGATGGTACCAAAAGAGGAAATGCCAACAGGAGTCCATTCTCAGAGATGAGGTTGTGGTTACTTGGAAGGGTGAAGTAAGAAGAAAGGGATGCAGAACCTTGGGGGAAGTTAGGAAAGATACATATTTGGGATGGCCAGTGTTTCAAGCCCTTCAGAGGAGGTGGTGCATAAATTTGGAGGTGAGCACGCTGAGAGCCTGGGAGGCTGCAGACTTGCTGTGAAGCCTTGGGCCTCAGTTAGTTTTGTCTTAGTGCAAAGCACCCTTGAATATTCAAATGTGTGTTTTGGAGTTACTGAGAAACATATTTCTCTTGTGTCAAGGAAATTCAGTTTCCAAACTGAATATTGCAATCCCTGATGCCATGGGTACAGTATATGCTGATGTCATATCTACTTTGGGGTCCTCTGTTGAGCAGTCCCTTTCGTAGGAGGATTGTAGGTTTTTAATCACTCTTGTACTAGAATTTAATTGTGTTACTGTGGGATATCAGACCTGTGCTTATGGTGTCTGCTCTTTTTTTTTCTAGGTGAGACACTAATGCCATCTGCTTTGTTCTTTTCTTGTGTTGGCTACCTGAATAGTAAATTTCATTTTTACAGCTTTCTTCACAACAGAAAAAGAGGTTTTAAAGCTGCTTATGATATATTTTCATGAAGTGTTGTTATTTTAAAAGCTTTGCTTAGTCTTAACTCTCACTTTTTCTCCAATTGTAGCCATTTGACAGGCATTTCATGGGTTTTGCTCTCTGTGCAGCATGCCCACAGAGATATTTTTGGCCAGAACTGGGAATAAACACTGAGAACCAGACTGTATTTGCCACCTCGTAATGACAGGGTTATTTTCAGGAATTATTAAATAGTAAGTACATGCTGGTGTTTTTAGTTGTTTCTGCGAAAAATGAAACATCCTTGAGGCATTTGTTCTGTTACTTGGAATTATGCTAATGAAGACATGATTTACCCTTTTTTTTTTTTTTTTGGCTGAGAATCTAGTCATTCTCCACAAAATGATCTCTGTCTGAGAAGTGGATCTATAACTTCAGAACTCAGCAGGGCTTTACTTCTGCCCTGTGGATGAGATATAGCAGGGAGCAGGCAGGTGGTCTGCCAGAGCCCATGCCCCAAAGTCAGAGTGCGCTGCACAGCGTGAAGTTTTTCATGCAAAAATAAATAGGCTTACTTTAAAACATGGATCATTCTACTGTCAGTAAGCATGCATGCACTGTTGTAAGGCAGTATGCTGTACCTGCACTTCAGAGGGTCATTCCTGAAGAAAGGAACAGTTCAAGACTAGCCCTCCATTCCTCATTGCCTGTCAAAAGAACGATAATAAACAACTACTGCACTCTGCAACACATTTTGGGGGCAATACTGAACTCTGTTCTCCCCATCCACCCAAATTTCTGCTCTTCTTTCAACTTGATGAGAAAGTTGCCCAGAAGCACTCTGTAAGGTAATGTTGGGTTTAAGCAGGATAAAAATTGAGGGAGCATTGTGGTATCAGGAGCCCATATAGAAGAGGAGGAGTTAATTTCAGAGCAAAGGTACTGAAATTAAAGTTCACTAATTCATTTACTTACTATAATTTCATAACAAGAATGAAGCAGGAGGTAATGCCATTTTGCCAATGATTCTCACTGAACTATGGCTCATTAGTTATTTTATGTTGCTTAGCGGGGTCTGTTTACATCTACAGAAATCCAGCTAGTTCAATGAGTCCCTTCTCTCTGCACAGACACCCCAGTATTCTTGCCCATCTGCCCATGCCCTGTGCGTTTGCCATCCATGTGCTGTGTATAGAGCTGAGCACATATGCTTATTTTGATGAGAAAAATCAAAACTGTCAAGATCTATTCCAGCTACATTGGCACTCATCTGGCCTATTTCAGACCAGGCCAGAAAATATTTCACCATGATTCACTCTACCTTTTCTATGTTTTTATGAGCCCAGAGATCAGAATCATATAACTCAGGTCCAAGCCTCTTAGAAATGTGACATTTGAAGAATACAGTTGAAATCTCTTTTTGTCCAAGCCGTGGCTCTTCCAAGCACTCTATTTTGACATAGATTAAAATGACTTTTCCAAAAGTTCTTCTTACATGTGTCATTCCTGAGGTACTTTGCTGCCAGTGATACCGAGCACATATTGTGCCCTTGTGTCAGAAAACAGCTGATAGGGCACGCCAGGAAAGCACTTTAGTGATGTGGAACCTGAGGAACAACTTGCTGGATGCTTTGAAGAGGCAGCAGAAGACCACATGGTAGTTGACGAGCAGATTGGAGTTGTTTAGGAGCAGATTGGTACTTCCAATGTGACCTGGGCCAGGAATGCTCTGGGATTATGCCCACCAGCTTGCTTTTCTGTGTAATGGTCTGGTGAGGTCCCAGTGATCCTTCCTTAGCTGATACACATCTTAATTACTGGCACAGACAAATCTGTTTATTACATGTTTATTTGCTTTTTTCCTAACTTCAGGTCTTTACTAATGCCGATGGTAGGAACTAGCCATGGTATTTCATAACATGTTCTGTGTATCTGCAGCCAAGTGCAGATAAAATAATAGCAATATAAGTAGGCAAATAGAAACATCCAAGTTGATGTTTTCCCAGTACTTTATGGCTTTCAGGAAACTTTTGAGTTTGATTTAAGGAGATACTTGTATTCCCCAAATGGTTTTCTGGCGTGATTGCTTTCAGACGTGACAATGTTCTCATTAATAGAAGAATGAACCACTGGGACAAAAGCCATCCCAGGATTTAGTTTTACCCAAACCAGCGGTTGGTATTATTTCCATTATAGAGTTCAAAGTACACAAATCACCAGCTTAAAACTATAGTTTAAAACTAAACATTCCAGGCACACTAAATATTATCTGTACTTGGTATTCAATATATATTTCCTCAGCAGCACAGGAATATAGTCTTGACTCGGTCTCCCATTTCCATCAAACTCTTTGTTTAAATCCTTCCACAGTGAATTTTGTAGGTGAGGAGCCAAGTAAGTAAGTGAAGGAATTGTTGGCAATTTTTTGAGTGCACTGAATGGTAAATTACTTTAAGATCTTAACTTTATACCCATTTTCAGATCTTTACATGATTTTTATGTAAACTGGAAGGATACTTAAGAATGCCTCTTCTTCCTTCATCCTCTCTGCGCGTGCACACACACACACACACAGATAAACATGTCCAGGATTTCATGTCAATATTTCAGCCAGTGAAAGTTCAGGGAGGCCCAGCTCATCACCTTAGGAAAAATACCATGATGTGCCACTGGACTAACATTTAATACGTGCATATTCTTATCACAAACCCACAGGATTTTTTCACCTGAAACATCAAGGACCTCCATACACGGCTTCCTCAGATTTCAAGGATGCTGAAAACACAGCTGTTATTAAGACAAACTAGGCTCTGCTTGGCAAAAAGCCTTACTTTCTTGGCACCAGAACATCCATCTCTCTCTCACCTTGCAGGTATTTGAATCACTGCAGATTGGCCTTCTCACCTAGACTAAAATAACAAATTGGAAACCAAGCTGGAACAATACAATTTTTTTTCTCCTTTCTTCCCCACTAAGTTCCTGCACATACCAGAATGAAGCAAAGGGACAAAGCACAAATAAGCAATTGGGAATTGAATTAATTGACATCCTGAGCTAAATAACAAAGCTTTAAAAATAAATCAAACCACCCTTTTGAACAGGAATGAATAACATGATTTTACTCAACTAACACCCCAACAATAACAGCAGCATCTTTCATAGATCCTAGGCAAGCAAAGTTCAAGCCAGCAAAATACTTTCCAGTTTATAAAAGTTTTAAAAACTGCCAGGGGATATGTCCTGGCCTTCTCAGCAATGGAGCAAGAGTGAGCTCCAGCAAATCACATGGAAAAACCATAAGGGGAGCAGATTTTCCAGGCACTAATTCAGTGCAAAAGGGGGTCTCCCTTCCAATAGTAGAGAACTCTGATATGTTAGTGGTCTCCTTTCTCACATCTCTGAACCCTGTTGGATGGATTGCAGGGGGTCTCTTTCCAAATACCATTGAGTCCAAAGACAAGGAAAGTTCTCTCTTCTCTAATATCAATCAATTGAGTATTAACAAATGGATATATAGCAGGTCACAGGTTTAGCTGGAGATTTCTTTTGCTGCAGGAGAACATGGGAATATTTGCTATAAGCACTTTTGCACGTAGCCTTATGGAAAAAATATGATAGATTTTAATAGAGTGCTAGTCTTCCTACAGAATTTAAAAATCAATTTATAGAATTGTATAGGAGGGATACAAAAGTTGGATAAAGTAATTTCTATTGGACCATTTGGGCTTCACTCTTATTACATTCCAGAGGATTTTTCCATAAGTGAATAAAGCTGAATATACTGTACTGGATGCTTCTGCAGTTTAACTACTGAAATAACTCTGAATGAGCAGAGACACTCTTTAAAAGATTGTAGTTACTACAAAGTGCCTTCACTTGTAGATATTTCCATGAGACTGATGTGTATGTGCTGGTACAGTTTTCTTGAAGTGCACTTGCATGATCTTTTCAATCATTTGAAAAAGCCAAACAAATCAGCAAATCAAAGAAAAAAAAATATTTCTATGCTTCTTCTGATTTGTCTCCTCCTTTCTTTTTCCTCCAACTTCGTTCAACTCCTCTCTATTTTGTCTCCCTTTACATCTGGGGAAGATTTGTGTAGCATACCTCCTGGTAAGAAAACTTACCTGTTATTGAGAGCTTTTTTCCAATACTGTGAGAGCCATTCCCTCACCAGTACACAGGAAAATGAGCTGGAAGACTTCAGTGAAACGATTTATTATTCATATGTCTGCTTATTGACAACAGCCTGGTAATTTACTTAGTTTGTAAACTAGCAAACAGAACAATTGCACCCATTTATGATATTGTGAGATGCCAGCAAAATCCACTGGGCAGTCTCTGGAAGAGTCCTTAGTCTTTCACTTTGGTCCTTTGGTGCCTTTGAGGACAAGATCATTGGCTCCCTCCACCTGTGTATTATCTTACTGATTGATCAGAGCCTATTTAGAGATCAAGGCATGTGTTGACTTGTGATTGCCTGTGTGTACGTTTACAGAAAACTTCTTACATAATTTATATAAAAAATAACAGGCTCCCAGGACTCAGCAACTAGTAGTTTCTCTTTTTCTTTTTTTCTTCTTGCCTTCGTAGGAGAAGGAATCTCTTATCCCCGTTATATCTGCTCTGTTGTTGGTAAGGCAGATCTCTGAAGTCACTCTAACTTTACCACCAGCTTCTTCTAGTCTGGTATCACTCGTACGTGTATTTTATTAGAAGAAAGAAGTGGTTAGTGCTTTTAGCTCTCTTTTGGGGACAATGCAGGTGACATGATCAGTTTGTGTAGAATGCCACGAGATTACTTTGTACAAGAAATGTTATTTAGACTGACAGAAAAAACACTGCAAACACTCATATACAGCCCTGATGGTCTGTTGTAGTTGTTTTCTTAGACTTTATGCTCACTTTGAAGCAAGCTTTCTGCTATTTCTGTCCAGCCTGCTCAAAGAGAGTGTGCTGGGAGTCCAGGCATGGCTGAGGGAATATTTAACATCCTCGTGCCCTCAAATAAATGTTGAGCACCTCATTATACTGATGGCTCTCAAAATAATCTTGTGAGATTTTTGGACAGAGATAGATTGCTAAGACCAGTGAAATGAACTATTCTGGGAGGATGTCTAGCACTCTCCGTTGTCTGTGGAAAATGTATAGATAACTAACTTAAATGAGATGTCTGTTTTTGAGACCTAAAGCTAGATGTGATGAACTCAACCCTAAGCGGAGACTGATGCACTGGATGTTGCCACCAGTTCTGAAGGATTCCTCAGGATGAATGCTCTATAGAAAAGTATTACTTTTTATTACCACCTAAGAAAGTATTTTTCTTATAGACATTGTGCTACTAAAGCTGAGCACCCTTTCATTCACTTTGGATGTGCTCTGTAGCAAGGAATAACCCAAATGTCTAATTCAAACTTTCCTGTCTGACTTAACAAAGTAAATAACTGAGTTAATATTTTAATTCTCTCCCATTGTTCTTGTATTTCCTTCTTGACCTTTAGACACTCAGACATTTATAAAAAATCCTTCTGTTTACCACTGTGTTCTAGACAACACTTTTTAACCATAGGCTTCCAGCTGTCCAGCTCTAATCCAACAACCAACTGCTGAGCACTACTGTGGTCAAATGCATTTATTTTTCAGGCCATGAACAAACTAGAATATATCTCACAGTTCAGAACCTTTGGATGTTTACATCTTAACTCTTGTTGTGTCACAGAGCCCTCCCTACATCTGTTTTCTTTGATTTTGTAGCAGCTGGAAGAAGAAAAGGTGAATTTCAACTTTAGTTCTGGTAGGGCTGGAGGACAGACCCTCCTTCCTCCCAACCTCAAATCTCCTATTTGCAGACCAGAATGAAATCTGTCAACAGAATGTCAAAAGAGAGAATCATCTTGTTCATAGAATCATGGAATAGTTTGGAAAGGACCTTTAAAGGTCATCTAGTCCAAACTCCCCTGCAAGGACCAGGGACATCTTCATCTAGATCAGGTTGCTCAGAGCCCCGTCCATCCTGGCCTTGAACGTTTCCAGGGATGGGGCATCCACCACCTCTCTGGGCAACCTGTTCCGGTGTTCTACCACCCTCACTGTAAAAAATGTCTTCCTTATATCTAGTCTGAATCTACATCTATTATAAATCCATTACCTCATGTCCTATCACAACAGGCCCTGCTAAAAAGTTTGTCCCCATCTTTCTTATAAGACCCCTTTACATATTGAAAGCCTGCTATGAGGTCTCCCTGGAGCCTTCTCTTCTCCAGGCTGAACAGCCCCAGTTCTTTCAGCCTGTCCACACAGGGGAGGTGCTCCAGCCCTCTGCACAAATCTGGGTAGATTACTTCAGTTGCTCTTCCCTTATCCATCAACACTGTAACATCATCATAGAAGGCCATCAAATTGGTCAGGCATGGTTCGCCCTTCGTGAAGCTGTGTTGGCTGTCACCAATCACCTCCTTATTCTCCATGTGCCTTAGCATGGCTTCTAGGGGTTCTGGTCTATGACTTTGCCATACACAGAGGTGAAACTGACTGATCTGTAGTTCCCTGGATCTTCCTCTTTTTTTTTTTTTTTCCTTTTTAAAAATGGGGGTTATATTTCTCCTTTTCCAGTCAGGGGGAACCTCACCAGACTGCCATGACTTCTCAAATATGATGGACAGTGGCTTGGCAACTTCATCTGCCAGTTTCCTCAGGCCCTGCTGATGCATTTCATCAAGTCCCATGGACCTGAGCAGTCCAGGTTCCTTAGATGATCTCGAACCTGCTTTTCTGCAACAGTGAGTGATTCTTCACGCTCCTAGTCCCTGCCTTCGCCTTCTGCAACTTGGGTGATGTGGCTAGAGCCCTTGTCAGTCAAGACTGAGGCAAGTCCTGTGTGTGTCAGATGATTACGGCTGCTGAAGGGAGAGCACCTAGTTCCCAAACTGTAGCTCATGGATCAACATGTTTTTACCACAAACTTGCTGAAAATTATTTGATGACAAAGATTAGCTGAACCTCTCCTTGCTTCCAACTTATAGGTCTCGTTGAGACAAACTAAAAGTACTGTCATTTATTAAATGCCTAAATAATATTCGTTTTCTATAGTAGCTATCTTTGTGGCTTTTAATAACAAAGAGACTAAAAACATTCACATTGCAATCTGCCTGCAGTTCAAAATTTAGGCATGAAAGTGTATTCTGGAAACATGTCAATGTGGTACATGTGTGTGCATGCATGTCTAGGTGAAAAACCAAAGGGTGACAGATAAGCAGAGAGAGGAGCAGTTGAGAACATACTCTGTGCAGTTGACAGAGAACTCTGACACCAGTTCTTAGGCTGTAAATTACTTTATGCTACTAAATGCAGATGTACTTGAGTTACTTGCTTAGTGATCAGCCTTTTTGTTTAATTATAAATGTACAACATGAGGTTAGAGTGGCTAAAAAATCTCAGCAATTTCTGTGAAAGAGTCTGTCTTTCCTCATGAAAAACCTTGCCTATTGAAACTTTTTTCTCTGAATTTAGCCACTGAGCAAGTTTGGTCTGAACTTTCTGCCTGATGTGCCCTAAAAGTTGGAAGAGGCTAAAAAGAAGCCAATAGAGCTGCTTTCTCCATTTCTGCTCTGAAAAAAAATAAGCAGCATGGAGTCTCATTACAGTGCTTACACTGTATGAAGCCAAGAAAATGCTTCCCTGGTTAGCCCCTGCCCAAAAAGCACAGCCAGCCTCATTTCATGCCAACACTACCATCAACAATAGAGTGTGCCTGGCTGTGCCTGTGCCTCCTGCAAGGCTCACGGCAAGGCTCTTCCGTTTCCATCTTCTCACGTGCTGGAACTCACACCTGGGCAGTGAAAATGAAAATACCTGTTTCCCAGACATGCTGCTGCAATGCCAACCAGGACAAGATTCAGCTCTCAGTCCAGCCTTGGGAACACAGCTCCATTCATTCGCAGTCCCAGTGCCTAGTTAAGGTAGGAGGTGACACTCTTTACTATATTCCCCAATTTAAAATAGATCTCCCACTTTTGGGAACAGTGCTCCTTCATGTTGTGAAGTTGGAACTGCAAGGGTAATGACATCTGTTTCACACCTTCATTATGGGCATTGCATGGCTGAGGTGTCTGTGGCTCTTGCGAATCAGTGGAATAATTCCTTAAGCCAGTGTTGAGAGTGGAGGTTCTTCACTGTATTTCTGTATAGCAAGTAAGGCAGCCTGTCAACTAGTAACAGCACTGTTCAGTGGCCTAAAGATCTCCTTACACTACTTAGCTTGTATCAACTCCCTGAGTTGATGCTGCGCTTACAACATACTTTGTCACCTCATACTGTGAATCTTAAAAAAACATCTGCAGGGTAGAAATCATACCACAAGGACACACACATCCATCTACGCCTTATAAATAATTCCCAAATTCAGATACAACTCCTGACTGCGGTGATCTTTGTTCCCTGAGTTCATCTCTATTTCCACTTCCACAGAGCATTTCCTAGTGGAGGGAAGTTATCACCCCAGACCCATTGGATTTATTTTTATTACAGCTTATGTGGAGCCACTGATCTGTCAGGCATCCCACTTCTGAAAGGAGGAGAGAATGGGGATAGCACAGAGTCAGAGTTCTTACAGCAACAGACCCTAAACAGCAAAATCTGGACTAGAAATAACTCTTGCGTTCTAGCAAGGGTCTTAAGGACAGACATGCAAGGTGAATGATTGGTTTCCATTTTTCTTGCTGTCTCCACAGCAAAAAGAAAAGTACAAACCTTCCTCACACACATGTATGCAATGAGAACAGAGGTCAGCAATGACACTTGATGTGGTTTCAAAACTGCCGAAGCAGTCCCCAAAGGTCTATTCTACTTGGCAGGCAATATTTCTTTCCTGTATGAAATAAAACCAGATACAAATCTGGGACTTCCAGTTGCTGCAGAGGAGAAACAATGTACCACGTGGTTCATTATTTGGGGCTGATGAAGGTCTGGCGACCTGGAGTTCTGAGTAACCTTCAGAAGGGTTTTTCGCCGATGCTGACTGGAAAAAAACCCACATTTCTGACCCATTTATGCAAACTGTAGTACTTTGGATGGTTCAAACACAGGTCAGCTGAACATTCAGCTTTGTGGAATCGTGGAGTCTTGCCCCACACTATATATATAGCATTGCTAATTCTATGATCACATCAAATTACTACACTACAATGGAGGTATTTGCAGGTGTAAAAAACAGGTTTCAAGGGGAAACAATAGGAACTTTTTACTCCAAGCAATATGCAAATAAAAATTGACTGTTTTGCATAAAATTTCTTGAAAGATTTACAGCTGGTTTGAATTCTTTTCAACTTTTTATTTCAGAAAATATTTCTCCTATTTACAAAGAAGAAAATATTTTTAATTCATTTTCCAGTAAACTCTAGTTTCAAGTACGTTATTAGATGGAATTAGGCAGTACAAAAGTGTCGTAGTTCAGCCCCGATCGGGACCAGACTACACAAACTCTCTCACTCCCCCCCCATCCTCCAGTGGGACAGAAGGGAGAATTGGTAAACAATTCTGGTGGCCATAGGGGCCACCAGCTCCAGTTCTCCGCTCAGCTCAGATGAATATTAACTCTATCCTAGCCAGAACCAGGACAAAAAGAAATGTGTACTGTGCTTGTTTTGGAAATGCAAAGGATAAAGACTAAAAAATGTAATGTTTTTTAATATGGAGAGTTTGAATGATTAGCAAAAGGGGACCACTGTATCACTACAGTTGACAGAAGACACTAAACTTCTGTGCAGCTTCTATGTCTTCAAACACTTTCTTTAGTTTCAGAACAGTCTCAGAATATGGATTAAAAACATTCAACCCAAATTAAATAAGCAGGCAAATATGAACAACATGGTCCTCTTCAGACTGCCCCAAACTGTTCAGCAATGTGTAGCATAGGAAGAATCTCATGCAGATGTTGGAGTCTTTGGCACGTTCCCTAGTAGCTATCTGCACTAGGTGGTCTGACATTACCCAAGGTAGAAGAGTTTCAAGAGAAAGAAACTTCCAGTGTTGCTATTTTCCTGGAAAATACAAACTTCTATTTGCACCTTTACCAAAGATGATCAAACAAAAGAAATTGCACCTGACATTGAATGGAAAGCAATGCATGACTTCGGCCTGAGTTTCTTTAGCCTCATCCACTTTTGTGTCTTGTGTCTTATGAATTCTTTTTGATTTTGAGTGTGTGGCAGATGTCCAGGATACCTTTCATCCCAGAACCTGCAGTTCTGTGCTCTGAAGGATCAATAGCGATAGCGCCTCACTCTTCAAGGACCAACACAAACATGCCCTTCTAGGATTGTCCTTGCAGAAGCTGCAAGCTAGACATTCCTGGTGCATATGATTTGTCAGGGAGATAAAGGTGTCTAAAAAAATAAGTAGAAGTTCGGATATTTTACAAATATTTAAAAAAGACAGTTATATTTTGAATGCAAAGGGAAAGATAGCTCCTTCCTGACTTCTCCTTAGCCACAGGACACAGACAACAACAACCTCCACTCTGGAGAGAGTCCACCTGGAGTACTGCATCCAACATAAGGAGGACATGGACCTGTTGGAGTGGGTCCAGAGGAGGGCCACGAAGATGATAAGAGGGCTGGAGCACCTTTCATATGAGGACAGGCTGAGAGAATTGGGGCTGTTCAGCCTGGAGAAAAAAAGGCTCCAGGGGGACCTCATAGCAGGCTTTCAATATGTAAAGGGGTCTTATAAGAAAGATGGGGACAAACTTTTTAGCAGGGCCTGTTGTGATAGGACATGAGGTAATGGATTTATAATAGATGTAGATTCAGACTAGATATAAGGAAGACATTTTTTACAGTGAGGGTGGTAGAACACCGGAACAGGTTGCCCAGAGAGGTGGTGGATGCTCTATCCCTGGAGACATTCAAGGCCAGGATGGACGGGGCTCTGAGCAACCTGATCTAGATGAAGATGTCCCTGGTCCTTGCAGGGGAGTTGGACTAGATGACCTTTAAATGTCCTTTCCAACTCAAACTATTCTATGATTCTAAAGCTTAATTCCAAGGATGACAGACTTCCAGTACCCAGCCTTGCCTGGGTGCCCTCTGGGGAGTCTAATCAGTCAGCTAAAAGATAAGGACAGGAGACATTTGCAAATTTCACGCTATTTTGAAGAGGACTTTAATACATACACACACACACACACATATATAAAATAATCTGCAGAAAGAATAAAATAATTTGGCTTTATTTCTGCGTCTGAGGCCTCTCATTTCTATTTACCAAATATCTGGATCAATGCAATGAGTGATTTAGGGGGAAAAAAGTCATATAAATAGCAACAGAACACAGCAGAACAGCCATGCTGAGATAATGAACTTGACAGGAGAGAGGCAGCAATGAGGATTATAGGACACTAGTGCGTTCCCTGTGAACCAGCTCCAGTTCCTATTATTTTGTACCATTTAAGAAAATGTACTGAAATTGTTTATGGTCCATGGAATGAAGCAGAAGGGAAGACAGAGAGCAATCTCCTTTGGCTGGCCTTTCTCAGAGAGCCTGATACACTTATGACTCAGAGAGACAAACACATTGAAATCCTCAGCCCAGTCCTTGTTTTAAAGGTTGCGTAACCAACCAGTCACTCCTGTCAATTGGACACATTTATTTGCTTGATTTGCTTATATTTCAGTTAATAACCGAATGATTCTGTGCTGTATTTTGGTGTTTGTTTAGACTCCTTTGTTTTTATTTCTTACATACATATTTTTAGTCTTAGATGTTCTGAAAATCCATGGAGCTGAGGAAGTTCCTGTAAGGCACTGCCTGGTGCTGCAGAAGGCTTAAAGGAAGGATCAAGGTGCCAAGTCTATAAAGCCCAGCATGGGAAGTAAAAGGTAAAGAAGGCGTGGAGGGACAGACTTCTTATTTCGGGACATGCAGGAAGAAATGTCTGTATGGGATGGGGAAAATAGACCCACCATAGAAATCCTGTTACAGCTCAACATCTGACAGCTCTCTTCCTGCATGTGGCCACGCTGTGCCCTGGCCCTTGGGGTGAATAAAACAAATCCTGCCTCAGAAGAATGTGAAACAGAGTCTCAGGCAGTCCACTCTGCTGCTGAAAGGTAGAAATGAGTTTCCTTTGCTCCTCCTGATGTGTGTAATGTTTAGCTGCTTGCTTGAGAGATCCTACTCCTTCAAACGAGGTGTGGCCAGAAATGAAGGAGACATTACTTGCTGATGGCCAACAGTTTTATTTTCCTTTTTCCTTCATACTTACTGCAGAGACAGATCTGGAATTGTCTCTAAGAAGTAAATGAGGGAGGGGACCTCCAGGGAGGATGATGAGGCATGTAGGTGGAATAGGAGGCTCCATCCTTTTTCCCTTATTTTGGTTCTGAGAGGTACCAGCCTGGGTGGGAGCAGCTCCTGCTTCTCTTCTGGGGGCATCTACCCCTTTGAAGCAGCCTGTGGGACATGTGAGCACTGTCTGTGAGCTCCTGGGCTCAGCTGGGGCTCCTGCTCAGACCAGTTACCTTGTCTGAGCCCCATGGGAAGTCTCACCAAGAGGCGAGAACCTCGGTGCCTGGCTGGGAAGGCTCCTGAGGGCAGAGGCGATTTCTCAGTGTGAAGCTCTGCAGAGATTCCAGCGAGGTATTGCGGTGAGACAAACAATAAAATGACTCATAATAAATAGCCACAACTTCAATTTGTAGGATGACTTTACCACCCCCCCTTCCCCCGCCTTTTCTGCTAACGTACTGAATGCACTCATTGTCACTGCCTTTTGGGGTTTTTCAGTGCGTTCTGGCAGAAAAGTGCTCTGAGTCATAAGCAGAAACAGATTAATATTAACAGCAAATGTCTACCATTAAGCTATGAACATTACCCATCTCTAACAGATAGACTCTCAAGATGTGCATAAGGTGGAATTAATCCAAAATTGCTACTGATACTCTGGATTTAGCCTAACTCCTATCTCCTTCCAGGAGCACAATAAAATTATAATGATCCCATTATAAACTTGATCAATAGATGTTTTAAAATACTTTCACACTCTGGAAAGAAAGAAAGGAAAGCAACCCTGAATCTCACAGCAAAAGTTCGTTGGCTTAAAGCTTATTTTTTACTTAAGTGATGAACCATCACTGGGTACATTTAATTAGAAGATAATAATATCCCATGTACTGTAAATCTAATAGGCCAGTCAGATGCTGCATAACATCACAGAAGTTTTGTTTAAAACTCTTATGTACTCACACAATAAGCACAATTTTAAAAATATTAAATGTAACATAAAATGTAGTGAAACTGAGAGGGGAGAAAAAAAGCCAATGAATGACATTTATGAAAGCATTTTCCATAAGGTTAAAATCCTGCCAGAGACAGTGGTGTGTCAAGGCAAGGCATACTTTGCCAGAAATGGCTTTTGGTGAAAGATGCACACCAAGAGGACATTTCTGAAGCCAGTGGATGGGTCCTGTGCTCACAGTGTGGTAGAGAAGATGAGAATTTCCCAGATGTTGTTAACTGTTAAATTTTCCTCTGGTATGAAGACAAGGTAAGATGATCCCTTGACTCTGCTCCATCACAAGAGGTTCATTCCCACTATTGTGCCGCAGCTCCCCACCCCTTCAGGTGCGTTGCTCGAGCTATGCATGGGATGTCCTTCTGGCTGTGACCACTGACATGCCCCCACCCAAAAATAAACTGTTTTAGGAGGGGATGGAGTGGGGGAGGCCTGAGGGTCAGTGAGCTGCAGCCTGGGGACAGGTATGAGTGATGGATGAGGAAGCAGGGAATGGGAATTGAAGCCATTTTTGCCATTGCGGGAAGCCTTGTTCATCTGTCAGCAGTTGCCATTCCTGATGATGCAGAGGAAGCAGACAAAGACGTGCCAAACAAAACAGGGCAGCGGCATGCTGTGACACCGCAGCCCCATGTCACCCTGGAAGTCGTTTCTGCCCTGAGGATCAGCCAGTTTGCATCCCCAAGCCAGCACAGCTGGTTGTCCCTTCAGATGGTCCAAGGCCCTCCCCCCAACATCCCCAAGCAATTGCTTATGGTGTCCAGGGAACTGAGATTTGTTTCTCCCACGCTGTTCTTTCCCTTTTGCCTTGCCCTTCTTGTCCCCATGTCCTTCTAGGCTCTCAGGTGGCCAGGAAGTCCTAAACGCTTGCCAGGAGCCGGCCTGCTGAGCCATCAGCACACTCCTCGTCTCGTGTTTGTGGCCAGAGGAGACTGAACGCTGGCTGGGGCCTGCTGATGTTTTACACAGAGCGAGAGAATAGTCCCAAATGTGGGATCCTCCTACCTCGGTCAGAAGCTTTGGCTGCTCAGCTGATTTAATTTTGTAGCTGAAAATATTATTAGCGGCAATAAATTTGTCCGCCCTTTTGGAAATCCAGCCAGTGAACCTTTACCCTCCTTTGTAATGGGACGTAAAAGGATGGGGAAGGGCTAAAAATCCTAAAAAAAAAATACTGCACAAGTAAGCTGCAGAAATTACAACGCACCAGTCATGTGAGAAGAATGTTTGAAGTCATCCTTGCGGGTATGGCTAGAAATGCCTGTTGAAAGGATTCAAACAGAAATAAACACACAGACTCACACAGGCTGTACTGGGTCAGATTCTCTTCTCACCAGAAATTAATACCAGGCAACCTGCAGTGGCTATTTTGTGCATCTCACCTCTGCCCAAGTGAGACCAGACTCGGTCCTTACTGGGGAAACTCGGAGGAGCTGTGAGGGTCTAAACCTTGGGCAGACTTGCACAGCACAGTATGTTGTAAGGAGATAAGTAGCTCATATCATCCACGAGCTGTCTTGTGATGGTCCATTCCCAAATGACGTTTGCACAGCACCCACTGAAGTGTGGGTTTTTTGGCATGTAACTGCAGGACTAAGTATGAGGGACTTGGAGCTGCTGGAAGTGTCTCTGTGCATTCAGTAGACTTTGTGCTTTGCTAGAGGAAGATGAGAATTGATGCAAAGTCTTCTGGCTTTGCTTTTCTTCTCCATGCTGTTTGTTAGCTCACAAGTCCCTCTGACACATTCACAGTTTTGCCTAGGATTGCTTGTAACAAGTGATCACACTTGTGAGGAGGAGAAAAGTGAAGAAGATCCTCGAGAATGATAGCTTTAACATTGTGACCGGAAAATATCTAAATATATAGCTAGAATAGAAATACAATAGAAATTGTAATCATGTCATGCAACTTTACAAGCCAGGAATAAACCTGTGCTTAAGAAACAGACCCTGTCTTCATAGCAATGGCAGGATCTGTAAAATATGAGGCAATTGCCCCTCTGCACAGCAGGAGGACATGGCTTTCTGCACCTCCCTGGGCAGACAAGACCACGGGCTTTACTTGTGGGAGCTTCCTGCAGGCCCATAGATTCTGCTGGGCTGCAGTGGTGTCAGAGAAGCCACTCTTCCCTGTCAACAAAGGAGCAGCCTCCTCCCATTCTGCACATCTCCTCAGCTTTTCTTCTTGGGAGAGATGCCGGATCAAACAGTGGTGGTTGGGAAGGAAGAGGAACGCTGATGAACCTTGTAGGTGAATTGTCAAAGCAGTCACAGCAGCATGTGCTCATGTCTCACTTGGAACAGGCTCATCTTCTCAATTATATGCATTGCTGCTGCTTTCAACCATATTTTTGTTGTTGGGACTGGGATCTTGTTTTTGCTTTTTTTTTTTCCTGAAAGGAGAAATGAAAGAGAGGTGTGAATTTGCAAGATAAGTGACAGACACAGCAGTTGGAGGGTGAAGATGGTTTGTTTCTAGTGAAAAGTCTTTTGCTAGGCAAACTGCAGACCTTCTTACTGTGCCATTGGTCTGATGCCAACTCTATCTTTAAAGCTTGTTGAGACACTTTCCACAGACAAGAGGCCAAAGAAACTAAATGTATTGCTCTCAAAGATGTTGGGGTGAATCTCCCCTTACTTCCCTGAGAGTAGGATTAGCTACTACAGGAAACTCTGGATGCTCACAGCTAGAACAGTCCTGGAAATGTAAATTCACATGGAAGAAACATGTAAATTTTTTAGAACATGCCCCAAAAAGGCATGTTCTAAAAAATTATAGAAGAGCAGGTCTGGCTGTGTGGTAGACAGCAGATCTGTTATAACCTGTGCAGCAGCACTCTTAATATTTCTCTCATTCTTGTGGATGTAAAAAGTCCCCCACAAATTACACTAAAGACAGAATTAAGTTAAAGGCAAACTTGCTGCATTTCAGAGAGCTGCTCTAGGCAGTGCAATTGCTGGTGCATCTTTTAAGAAAGGTTACAAGGATCTGTGTAATGGAGGGTGTTCAGTCAAGGATTTGTTCACCATGCACTTAAATTGCCATTTGATAGGCTCTGCTGTAGTGATATAACAACATACACGAAAACTGACAAATGATTTTGCACAAATGACACTACCGTTCCAGGCTGCTGTTACTCTCTTCTTACCATCTGAATGTCATCTCTGCCACTTTTTTTCAATTGCCTTGTTTACTTGGATATCTCACATGGGCTCAGGTCACTTGCAACATCTGGCTTTTGCCTTAACAGAAAAAAAAAAAACCAACCCATTAATAACTGCAACGAAAACCAATATGAGGCGTCAACAGGTTGAAAGTTTTGCTTTACAACAAGTTTATTGCATTGAGGATTTGTTCACATCAGGAAGCAAAATGAACATATTGTTGTGCTGACCAAACTCTGAAGCATGTGTGCTAAAATCTTTTCTATTAAGTGGTTCTTCTCTGAGGTACAAAGCGCTCCCTTCCAGGCCTAACAAAGCAAATGATGGCTCTTCCTTATGTAAGGAGACAGGAAAGCTATTGTCATATCTAAAGCTGGAATAATAACAATTACTTGTTGCAGTAGGAATGTCAAAGAGCTTGCCTGGTTATGTCCACTTGGCATAGAACACCTTTGTTTATGCCAGGCTCAGAGAAATGACTGCACTCATGTCTTTTGATTGAACATTTTGCACACCAGATTTGTCCTAGGATAACATAAATCATCCAAAAGATAGTAACGTGATGCTAAGAGACTACTCGTAACTTAATAAAACTACTGTCTGTCTGGAATTGTTTTCAATATGCCTGATGAAATTCTAGCACTGATGCTGTTTTTGTCTGCTAGCCTTGTCTTTCTCAGACTTTGAGGCATTTGACTCCTTGTGTGACAATGATCTTACCAAGAAGCTTTTTACTGATATAGGAGTCACTTGCTAAACTCACACTCTGCGATCAGCTTCTTTGTTTTATTTGAAAATGTACATTTCAGAACACGATGAGATGCATGATGAGGTTTTGCAGCAGGCTTGTCTCCCGTCCTCCTCCCTGCTGGTACAGCGCACTTTCCACTGCAAAACAAGCCCTTAGAGGTGTTCTGCCTTTGCAAAAATGCTAGTTTTCTTCTTCAAACAATGTTTTTGGGAATCTGTGAATCCATGAGGATTCTTGCCCTGGAAGTAACAGTGGAGCCTCATCCGTGTTCCAAGGATGTTTTCACTGGTGGTATATCAGATCCAATTTCCTCTTTGACCATTTTACCCATCACTTGTTTCAGAGTGGATATTTGCATCTACATGCTTGTGAAGTTGGGGGATGTGCTTCGTCCATGATAACTAGACCTGTGCTCTTGCTGGAGTTAGTAACTCCTTGGTTTAGTGCTATTGCCCACTTGGAATAAACTCTTCAAAAATCTCATTGGTGCTAAATGAATGATTTTGAGGTGCTCCAAATGTACAGCACCTGTTAAGGATTATTGGGTATTTATAGACCCATACAGTGCAGTTTAAGCTGTGTGTCTGGCTACCGCTCCTTCTCTTTTTAACAGCTCCATGCTTTTGTAAATCCTCACATCGTTGTTTCTGTTTGTGTTTAGTCAACCCTGAGGACTATAGCCTGTTCCTGGTAGCAGACAATTAAGTTACTCTTCAGCTGTAGCTTTTGACACTTTATGGTTTCTAACCTTGTTTGTGGGTAGTTTGTGGTGGATAAAGGTTTTGACGAACACCCTCTTGCAATCCTGCTGTCCTCTGAACATGACTTTGACGCCCTTGGAAGCTAAATCAGTGGCCAGCTCACATTTCTTCCTGGTAAACAAGCAAAACCCTCAAGAAAGACATTACCTGGTATTACTAGGTGACCTTGCCTCAGAGATATTTTGGAGTGCTGGCACCAGGAACATGAAACCCCCAAACTTGTTCCTTGTTCTAGTAACCCTAAGAGGGTAAACACTCTTACCCTGTTTGTAAGTAATTCTGTAGTAGCTGCTTGCTCCTGTGACAGCCAGGGCTACAGGAAATCTCTTTGCAAGGATGAAACCAGCAAACCTGGGATTTGGGGCAGAAGGAATGGGGGTAAGATTTAAAGAAAATGCAAGGAAAGTATCCTTTCCCCTGTGGTCATTTTCTCCTAAATAGAAGCAGATGTGTGGTTAAAAACTGTCTATTTTAAATTTTGCAAAAACAATTTTTACTCTGAACTTCCCAGGAAAAAACAGAGGGACACTGATGTTTTTGGTACCAAGGGAAAAATGCTTTTTGGTTTCAGAGCTCCAAAGCCACACCACGTTAATATCTGGGAAACATCAGCCTCACAAGGAAAGGAGACCTGCCATCTTGACACAGAAAGAAAGAGATCTAATACTTCCTCCAGCTTCTGTCCTGCATTATTCCTCCAAACAAAGCAACTGCTTCCTACAGTCAGCCCTGTGCTGCCCATTGCCTTCCTTTGCTTCCTCCCTGTCTTCTCCCACTGTAACGATGTTTTTGTTTCTTGTGACTTGCTCCGATCACTGTTTCCCTTTCTCTCAGGTTTACAGTTACGTAAAAAAGGGACTTTCTCATAAGAAGTTTGGATATGCAACATGTTGACCTAGACTCCTCAGATGTGCTGAGGGTGGCTGGAGGACCAGACTCTGAGCTCCTCAGGCAGGACATGTAGCTAGGACACTCCAGCACTCCCTGTGCTGTCATGAAGAGTCAGTCTGAACCACACAGAGCATAAAAGGAAGCTGGCAATCCTCTCCGCTTCTGAAAACGGACATTAGACAGCTGGGTTTTTAAAAATTATTAATATTATTCTTTTATTTGTAAAAGGGCTCAGTCTGGTAGTTGCAAATAAGTAGCAGCTTGGTGAGGCAGTCCAACCTGACCCCTGACTTTCTGGTAACAGTAGCATGCGTCATGTCTCTGTTTTTGTCTAGTTGTGAGTAACAGATTACTGGTAGCTTGTGAATAGAAGCCCTCAGCATATTTCCAAGAAAAAATACAGACATGGGCAAATATGGTAAATAAATGCATCTTTTCATAGTTTTAAGTTGTGTGAATAAACCTTTTACAGGACAAATCAGTGGGGTATTTGGGAACTGCTAAAGATACCAACTTGGACCGTCATTACGGGCAGTAGCAAGAGAGGAACACGCAGGAAGCAGTGAATCTCTGCTGTTGTGTAAACCCAGCTGTCACACTTGACCTCTATATTGGTGATGAATTATGTTTTGGAGCTGAGGAGTTAAATGTTATATTGCAATAGCAAAGTCTACTGTCCATGGGTTTCACACTGCGCTTCAGGCCGTTGGATGCCACGTCAGCTGCAAAGTCTGCCAACCCTGGGGATCTCACTGACAGGTCTTTATTGCTCCATGGGAAGGGTTTCTTGGGAAAATTAGAGGGAAGCCTGGTGAGCTCATGCATTACAAATGACCAGTGGTCTTGAGCCTTGTATGCTGTAGGCAGGAAGGGGCAGCTATGTTGACCATGGCTCTTTTAGTGACAACCACAGCCTACCCAAGCAGGACTCTCAGCCATTTGAGACTGATGATTTCATTTCTCCTTTCTGAGTTTTGATAATTTCCTAAGGCCTCAACTCTTTTTTAGACAGATCTCTGGAGTGTTTTACACTATGCTAGAATATTTTTCAAATGTCTCTATTCCCCTAAACCAAAACCATCCAATTATCCTAGGAAGAAAGCCTTTGTAAACATGCCCATCAAGCTGAATCTATCATACAGAATAATAAGTCTCAAGTATGATGGATACACATACCCTTGGGTAGAATAAACTTCTATATTATTAGCTTGTGTTTCAAATTATGGGGTTAGCGTTCATGCCTAGCCACTAAATAATTTGGTTTCCGGAAGCTTCTCTGGAATAGGACACAGTAATTCTAGTAGCTGTATATTATGTAATGTAAATACTGAAAATCCAGCCCCGCAGGATGAAAAATACTCCATGAGTTTATTGTGGCTTTTCTCCCTTTCATATTTTTTTTCCTTTTGCTAGTCAGAAGTACACTAAGTTCCTACCCTTACAAAACTGAAAAGAGGGAGTGATTGTGGTATTCCTTCAGGTGCTTGGAGATAGAGTTAAGGGCTGTAAGAAGCTGCTTTCTTCTTCCTCAGTGCAGCCACCACTTCACATTTCTGTCCAAGCAAAATGGAAAATGCAACACAGACTACCCTGACAGAGATTTTTTTCCCCCCCCAATAACTGCAGTTTTATTAAAAGATCAGTTTACGTGCTGTTACATTTATTGGTACTTTGAGTCCTAGGCCTATAAAACTACATGAAAAATCATGGCAGATCAGACCACAGGGATATCTACCTTCTGAAAACATAGAGTTGTGCTTGGGCATGTGGAAATTGGTTGGCAACACATGAGAAAGCCAGAAACTGCCATTGTGCAAGCTGATGGTTTTCTTGGCTTACATGTGCCCTCTAGCCAGGCTGGTTTTATGGTATAGTCTTGAGCATTGATTCAGTGTGGGAATTCTTCATGATGTTATTTATGGCTTTATGTCTCTGCCTTTCTGCAAACCACATTTGTAGATCTCCAGTCTGACACCCCCAAAGCAGAGAGCATACGTTGAGCACCACCTGAGAAAAGTCTGACTTAAAAGACTAGATGTGTCCCCTGGGCTCAGCGGGGGAAGGAAAGAGGTAGAGTCCCCGGCTCTGTGGCATCGTTCAGCTGCCTTAGCCATGAGCTCATCCCCTCCCACAATCTCTTGCCTACACAAAAGGCAGGCACAGTCCCCTATAGACAAGTCTCTTACCCTCTTGACTTCTCTCTAGGGAGAACATCTATTCATTTAAAGCCTGCAGTGAATTAGGAAGTGTAGGCAACCCTATCCAACAATGACTAATTTTTGAGAGCTCAGGGCTGTAACTTTAATCTTGCAGTATAAGACAGGATTTATATTGTATATTAATTTATTTTATATATTAATAATGTAAAGTAAGGTTTGTGCATGTATGCACTTCTCATGTACACATTCAATTTCTTAAGCCTTTAAATAATCAAACTGAAAACCAGAATACGGAGATGTGCATAGTCATAATTCAGCAGTTACCTTTGACGCTTGCCACAGACCCCATCCTCAGCAAATCCCCATGAATATCCATCCCAGCCTGATCCAATCCTAGCTTACTTGCAGCTTCTCAGTGCTACTGCTCAAGACAAGACATTCCCATTTTCTATCACAACTTCTCAGGTGAGCCACAGTGAATTTGTGTGTCTCCCCTGCTTTTTTTTCTCCCATTGCCTCACTATATTGTCTATCCCTACTCTTTCATTTGGCTCTTCTGCTAATTTCATCCTGCCTCCCTGAGCAGGCACCCATAACATGGTCCTTGAGCCTTGCTTTGCTGTGTCTCCATGTATTCTTCTGTCACGCGTCCAGTCCTCTTGCTCCTCAGCTCCGTCCTCTCTGCAACCTTATGTTTCCCTTCCCCAACTCTCTTCCCACCTCCCTGCCCAAGTCCCTCACCTAGCTGGTCATTCTCCTTATCCATTCGATGTCTGTCTCCTTCCCACCTGCACACCATCCCCAGCATGGAAGATTGCGGTCACACATATGCTGACTCCACATTTCTAGGTTTTCTTGAAGGGCAGGAGATACCATCTACACCTATCTAATCTGTTGTAGGCTGCGATCTGCCATTCACTTTCAGCAGTGTTACTCTTGGTAGGCTGGTAAATCACTCTGGAATCAAGACTTTGGCCTCATTTTAGGAGGAAAGAGCTAGTCTGGCTGGACTCTGAACACCAAAAGATGCAGGAAGGGATTTATGTGAGAAGGAAAGAAAAGCCTTAGTGAAAAAAAAAAAAAAGCATTGTAGGAATGATTGACGTGCCCAGCCTCATTGAGAAGCTCTGTGAAGAAGTCTCTGTCTCACTAGATGGCACTGCAGAACAGTTTGGCAGCGGTTTGCGGGTGCTTTGACAGGCAAAAAGATCAAGGAAGGTTTTGTATGTGATGGGGCAGCATTCTGTTTCATCCGTGAAAGGGCCTGGTTGAAGTCTGAGCAGCTTAAAACATTTTATCTGCACAGATGGAGATGGATCTGGGAGCAGAGAATGGGTTGCTATCAACCCTAACTGAAATTTGAAAGAGAAATTTCCAAAAAGTTTTCCAGCTTTGGGATCTGACAGTCCTGAAAGAGGACAAACTGAAGCATCAGAGAGTATTTGGGGCCAAGAAAGAAAGGTGCTGAGCATCCTGGTAATAACCTCTGCATTCTGGCTACAGGAGATACTGCAGTATGGGCTCTTGCAAGCCCTTGTTAGATGCCTTGGAATTCCCAATTTTCTTCTGGTGAGTGGCCAGAGGGGCAAAGACTTCTCTCAGATTTTCATTGTGGAGCTGAGGATGAATTCACCTTGGAAGGATGAGAGCTAGAGAGATTATATATGTGTAGACTGAAATGGAGGCATCAAATAGGAAAGATTTGTCCCCTGGGACTAAAAGAAAGCACAAAGTACTTCCACCTCCAAACACACAACTGAGGGGGCTGGGTTTGAAGCATCTGTTTGGGTCCTGAACAGGTGAGAAAACCTTTTGAAGGCTTCACAGGATCCAAGTGGACAGAGCAGTTGAGATATATTTTTTTTTTTTTTTTGACTCTTGTTGCAGACCAAGGAACGAGCATCAGCTCCCTTCTTGGTGGCCTGCTCATCTTGTGCATCTGTCAGCGTGCTGCAAAGCTGCCATACAAAACTGCATTTCAATAATAACTCCTGCTGCCATGGGCAGGGTCATATTTTGGCTCCACAGCTGTGAACCCCCCTGCCATTCTCAGTCACAAACACACACAGCACTATATCAAGCAACTCATGCTTATGGTGATCTAGGGGAATTTATACCATGGCCTATCAACATGTGAAGTGATCTGCATCAACACAGCCTGTGAGTTGGGCTGGTTTCAGGCAGAGGAGGTGGTTTCACCAGCAATAGGAACCAGGTGAGTGTTGCCCTGGAAAAAAAAAAGGACTTTCTGTGTCCCTTTTTTTTTTTTTTTTTTTTTTTTTTTTTT
>WHYT01017239.1:119381-173664 GCA_009806455.1 Tetrax tetrax
TTTTTTTTTTTTTTTTTGCTGGTTGGGATTCCTCACATAGCAGCTCTGCTTAGGGACCCTCTCAGATGTGCTCTCTAGCAGACAGTGCCCTGGAGGGAGGAAGACAGTAAATTAACTTTGCCTGTTGCTACAGTAAAGCTAATAGCAGCTTTTATTTCAGAAACGAAAGGACTGCTGGTTTACCATATAGTAAATAAGATTGTTTCCCTTCAATTCCAGTCTCGCTAAAGCACCAGGAACTAGAGACCTCATACGGACTTTAAGCTTAGCAGTTCTGTGAATGAACACATTACATGAGTCAGGACCTTCCCCAGGGAGCATGTGCTGGTTCCCCAAGCCTTGTTCCCATCTCTGCAGGCATCACAGCTGTCTCCTTTCGGGGAAGGTTGCAGTAGGAAGCCATCCCTTCTTGCTCCTCTGTCTCTGGTCTAGCAGCTGAAGGCAGAGGGAAGTCTTGCTGTCGGGCAGTTTGTTGGCCCCTGACAAGCACTGTCTGGGCTGTGTGTGGTCGGTGCGCTGCTGCGGGAACCCTGGGGCAGAAAGGAACAGTACCACGCGTGTGCTGCTTTGCTGTAGACCGTCGCTTTATGACCTCCAATCCAAAACATGCAAGCGTCCTCCTTCTCCCTGGGTTAAGTTAAGCTTCCCAAAAATGATGTGACTGTTCTAAAAACCTTGAGATTCAAATAAACCCATTTGGGTTTGCTTTATTGCTCTTTCGTCTTTTGGAATTTAAGTTTTAACTACGTCAGATTCTTCTGCTTTTCTCTGCAGCTGTAAGGGTGAGAAGCTTTGTGGGAAAAATAAATTCATACCATCCTTGTCTGTAAGGCTTGAAATAAACACCAGCATTTGTGAAATGTGAGAAAAGTTCCTTGACTCAAAATAAAAGGCTAAGAGTTGGTAAAAGTTGCCTGCTTGTCACAGCAAGAACAGCATGTGGCTGCTTTCCCTTGGGAGCAATGAAGTTGCCCTTTGCTTCCTGGTGCCCACCAAGCTCGCAGTAAGCAGGTCCATACCCAAAGCTGTGTGAATTGTCTGATGCTAAGACATGGCTACATGTTATGGCTACACCAGCTGGTTTGGTGTGGGAGCCAAAACAATGCTGACCCTTTCTACTGTGTCCAGAGAGTAGGTGCCTGAGGCAAGGAACAATTGAGAGTCTCAGAGTGATGCAGATGGAGCTGCTCTGGAGTGATTTCTTTTTGTTGTTGTTGAAACTCATTAACATAATCCAGACCATAGGTTAACTTATCAGCTTTACTTTTTATTTCCCTGTGGCTCACAATTTTTCTAATATTATTTGATGCAATGTTGTCCCTACAACATAATAGCACATTTTTGTGTGAGAGATTGCAGCTTGATTTCCCCTGAAGGGCTGTGGTGGGTTGACCCTGTCTGGACACCAGATGCCCACCAAAGCCGCTCTATCACTCCCCATCCTCAGCTGGACAAGGGAGAAAAAATAAAATGGAAGGCTCTTGGGTTGAGATAAGGAGAGGGAGATCACTTGGCAATTACCTTCACAGACAAAACACTTGATTTGGGGAAAATTGATTGAATTTATTACCAATCAGATCAGGGTAGAATAACGAGAAATAAACCCAAAGTTCTCCTCCCCCTCCTTCTTCACTGACCTTGGTGTCTGCAGAGTTGTTTCTCTCACATATTCTCACTCCTCTCTCTGGCTGCAGTTGTTGCTGCATAGCAACTTTTTTTTTTCCCCTCCTTAACTCTGTTATCCCAGAGGCGCTACCACCACTGCTGATGGGCTCAGCCTTGGCCAACAGCGGGTCCATCTTGGAGCTGACGCACTGGCTTTGTCAGACATGGGGGAACCTGCTGGCAGCTTCCCACAGAAGCCACTGCTGTAGCCTCCCCACTACCAAAACCTTGCCACAGAAACCCAATACGAGGGCTAAACCACTCTAGCAGCACTTTTATTTCAACTGATGTGACTAGTATTATTTGTATTGTGTGCTCCTGTTCTTGAAGAGAGGCAATCAAACAGCAAGCAGATAAACCTCCCTAGCTCAGGAGATTTATCTCCAGTATTTCAGTATTTCCTGAAATACTGAACAGCACCTAAGAGCTAGGCATGTGCAGCAACATCAAAGGTAACGTCATCAGAATTGCAGGTAACGTCTTCTCTAAAATTTAGTTACATGTGGTTGGATTGTTATCTGACAACTTTACACACAGTACATTTATCTTTGACACAACCCACTGAGTTCAAAGAGTGAGGACTATTTCATACAAGCACATGCTCGGAGTTCAAGAATTTAGCATGTTCCTTAACCTGAACTTTAAATTGCCCTCTGCTATCTTTACTCACACATCGTACTGTAAGTTTAAACAGCACTCCTGGGTTATAAGATATAATTACATGGCATAACTGACCCCCAATAGTTGCCAGCCTCCAAAACATTGAAGAAAGTCACTGTCACCATGATTTATGGTTGTATTCAAGTCATGCATAGCCAAATAGGGAATGAAACAAGGAAGCAGGCTAAGAGGACAAAGCTGAGGTGACCAGCTCAGAGGTGACTGGGCAAATCTCTCTAGCATAACTTCCTCGGGTATAAAGTACTTGATGACTACAAGCATAAAGACCTGCAGAGGAATTAATTAGTTAATGTTTTTGAAGAAATTCAAAGACTCAAGGGGTGTTTTTGAAAGCAAAGCTTTTGCTCTTTCTCTCTCTCTGTAGTGAAGACAGCGCTAAATGTTTACAAAGACATTTTCTTTCTCTGGTTTTCATATTCTAACAAGGTGGAAGGTACTTTTTACCACACCAGATATAGCAGTGGAAGGATTAATACAAGAGCTGATTTACGTCATGGAGTGAGCAAGTGAGGAATGCTGGCTTGTATGGTTGTGGTAGTTACAGAAGCTGCTGAAAGAACATTTGACAAACACGTCCTCAGAGGTCCTGTGAAGGCTTTTAATACTTGAAATTTATCCTTCTTCAGTGTTTGCAGCTGATTTAATGGGATAAGTAATTTGTAACCCAGGTAGAGCTTTCATGGAAGACAGTGGACTTGTAGATTCCATGCAGAAGCAACTGACGACCAGTGAAGATATCTGAGCCAACAGACAAGAGAAATATTTTCTTTTTTTTTTCCTCTGCAAAATAAGTCGAGATGGCTGCTACAATACTCTATCTGTAAGTGTACTGCTAAGGTGAGCTATGCTTTCTATAGCAACCTGTGTAGAATACCAGGTGTTCACAGCTTCTGAAGGAACATTCTTATTTCCTTCTTTCACAGTGCCAAAATTCTGCTGGGCATATACCATACTGCTTCAAGATTAACAAAGTTCATACCAGATGTGCCTTAGCACCGTAAGCTCCAGTTATTTTTCAGGGGTGAAATGGATACTTTAACTGTTGGAATAAAGTTCTGTTGAAAGGCTAATTCGGTACCAAGGAATTCAGATGTCCAGGGTAAAATAAAGGTGACTAACTGCAAGAGGAGAGCCCTGGGTCAGCTGACCATCACCCATTTTTGGGAGTTTTCATGGTATCATGCCAAAAAGTCACACAGGACTTGGGATAGGTGTTAGCATTACAAGGGTGTCGGATGATCTGGACTCCACATAACTGGCAGATGCACACATGGCTTGTTACGAGACAATCAAATGTAACTGCTTCTGATAGCCATGGAATAACTGATTAGCTACGGCTCTTATTCATTGTATTATTGTAGTCATGCCACATGTAGAGTGCAACACAGGGTGTGGGCTCTCTTCTGTTCCCCTTTCTCACTGCTCAAGTTGCTTCTTTCTTTAGAGTGTATAAGGGTGTTGCAATCCAGGCTCACACTAGCCTGTTCAATTAAGTAGCCACAGAGATCAGGCGCTGCTTACGACTCACATGTCTACAGGTTGGGAGTGCACCCCTGTACATCTGCTGAAGAACCAGTGGCTCCTGGTTCTTCAGCAGATGTGCTACTGAAGTTTTCCAGTATAAGTAGAGTCCCTGTCTACCAATGCAATGTAGCGTGAGCTATGAACAGCCAGACATTTCTTAATCACTTTTCAGGTGCCCATTGCAAATGGTCTGCAGACATCACCAAAAACCAGATCAAAACCTCATGGTTTTAACTGATGCAGTGGTGCTAGTGCTAGTTATCCTGTATGTACTGGGTATGCTGAGAATAGACAGCCCTGAACAGCTACATGTTTAGCAGATACTCACAAAGAAGAAGTAAGCCTCCATGATGAATGCCCCATCCCTGGAAACATTCAAGGCCAGGTTGGATGGGGCTCTGAGCAACCTGATCTGGTTGGTAATGTCCCTGCTCCTTGCAGGGGGATTGGACTAGATGACCCTTAAAAGTTGTTTCCAACCCAAACTATGTTACGATTCTATGATTCTATGGTGCACTGTGGGTTAGAAAAAATGTGGAGCAGCTCCTGTGGGGTAACTGACTGATGCTTTCACAGCTGTGACCCTTTCTTTTTTTGCTGCCTCTTTCATATCACTGAAAGAGGTACTGGCCCTCCTGCCTGTGAGGGAAAAGCTCAAGCTGAAGCTGGTCCCCACTTGATTTTCCTCACCTGCTAAGCCTGCTAGATCCATCCAGATCTGGGCTAGGATGCAACCCAACACATAGCATGCACTGTTTGATTTAGCAGGGAGTTTGGGTCTCACTGGTGAGGCAGAACATGTAGGGTTCTCTCCCAAGGGTACTGAATATCAAGATGTTTCTGCTCATACTGCTTACACTGCATGTATGCCCTTTACAGCCAGTCTTGGTTATGCATATTGACACAGATCTAGTGATGGATTTGCTTCTTAGTGCATAATACAGATTTTCTCTGTATAGAGGCAGAAATTTGCTGCCTGATTTTTCTTTTTTTTTTTTTAAATGTACTCAACAATTCCTTCATATCTAGTTTGTCCGACCACGCGGACATACTTGACTCATTCAGTGTAATCAGAAAGCATGGCTGGGAGGGGTGGGCCCACAGGTGACAGCTGGTGATAGCCCCAACTGTACTGGAGTTTGCAGGCTGCAGATAGCAGGAAACAGACCCTTGTGCTCTAGGGCAGCAGGAGAAAGCAGGCAGACAGTCTCAGAGTCCGTGCGTCAAGCATCACATTTGATTTGTTATGCTGAGGTCAGGGGGTGATTTGTTTTTGCATATGAGATCATTGTGTCAACAGGACACGGAGGCAATGAAACACAAAACAAAATTCCCCGTCCTGGGAATCTTATCGCTTAGCTCACAAGCCAGACAGCATGGAGTCCCCAAAAGGGGAAGCGGCTATACTGACAGAAAAGCGCCTGTGTTCTTACATACCATTTTATTTTTAAACATAAATAGGCTGCAGAAGAATGAAAGCAAATCAGCTCCACTGCCGTGATCAGCTTCTAAGCACAGAGTCTCACCCATGCTGTCTGCATCCAGCAGCCGTCATTCAGCCACAGTGCTTTAGAGCCGGACGAGCAGAAATCACCCTTTGTACCCAGGGACCCCAAGCCAAGGCTCCTCCTCCAGAGCTCTCCTCTGTGAGGAGCTGGAAGCTCTGCTCTCTGCAGCAGCAGGGAAGCCTGCTCCGAAATGCAGCAATTCCATGTGGTAGCACTTATCTACTGCACAAAAGCAGAGTCCCAGGTAATAATTTTAGTTTTCCAAAGTAGCAAATGCTCTGGAGCAGCTGTTTTGGAAAGGAGTCTCTGCTTTTCACCCACCTTGTGTCACCCTTACGGAGTCTGCGTTCTCCACTAAATGTCGGTGGGCTGAGTCCTTGCCCCCAGCACGGGGGCATGTTAGTGACTCCACTGATCTAAATAAGTATGTGCTGGTAAGATAAGACCAATTATCTTTTTTTTTTTTTTCTCCAAAACAAGATATCAAAAAATATTTACAGTGTAATTCACTTCAATTTACACCTGTATCAGTGCCAGCAGAATTGGAGCGCTGGGATGAGTTTGTGCTTGATATTGTGCCCTTCTAAGGAGCAGAGAGCTGCAATTCCATGCAGGGAACACTCTTGTTTCCCCACTATTTCACTCCACTTTGTTCCTCGTCTCCCCTCCCAGGCAGGGGAGGGTATCTGGCAGGAGGCACAGCGCAGGTGACAGCTGGAGGGACACCGCAGCCTTAGTGCTGGTGGGAATACCTCCCCATCACACGGGTTGCAGCGGCAGGGTGGAGGAACAGGGTGAGAGGAAATTCCTGCCACCATCTCCAGCACTCACTAATACGCACCTCTGCAGGAATGGGGCAGAGTCTGACCCTTGGTAAATAGGTTCCTCAGGGATGAAAGGTGCTATAAAAGCGAAACAGCAAGTACTCAAAAGTTTGTTGCTCTCTTTTTCCCCTTCCCTTGATCCTTTGTGGATTTGGCGAGTTGGATCCGTGCTGTTACCGTGTCAGGATTCAGAGAGCAAGCAGCAATGAATTTCTCACTGCTACTGCTCCAGCCCTAATAGCAAACAGCTGAGCAAAGAATGAGGTCCCGGCTGAAAAACAAACAGAGCTTTCCCTCCCCTTGCCTCGGCTGTTGCTGGAGCAGCAGCAGCTCCAGTGTTATTGTAAGCCCCTGGTGTTAGATGCCAGTTCTGGGACTGTAAGCGTGGTTATATTTAGCCTGCCGCCACTCTATTGTTGGGGAACAGCCCAGACTATACTGCCTTTTTCTGGATAGGTAGAGCCCAAATTTCAAGCCAAGAACAGTCAAATTCATTTTAAAGGTAGTTTCCCACATCCCATTTTCCTGAGCAGAAAAATCACGTGGCACAAAGAAAACAAAGTAGAGTTTGATTCAAAGCGTATTTGCATTATTTTGGACCTTTTTAAAAATAACTGGTAGCTTTCTAAATAGGTGAAGGCAACTTTATTTTATTTTTTTAAAGCAGTCAAACGTTTTAGCATGACTTACCTTATTTGAACAGAGTGAAAGTTGGCAGATTTGCTTCTAACTCTCAGCCTCATCAACTTCTTGGGCTGCTCTACAGTAGTTGAAGTTATGCCAGCCTTTCCATTATAACATTCCCCTCTCTTCTCATTTTCAAGGGTTTCAAACTTGGCTGTAAAAATTTGCTCAAGTATAAAATCTTGGCACCCAAAGTCCCAGACCAGGTGTGACTTCTTAAAATCACCATGGGCCAAACCTTGAAATTAGTTTCTACTTAGTCTTTAGTCACTGGCATACAGCTATATGTTCACTTCAGGAGAGCGTGACACGAGAAATTATAGGGTATGGATTCAAGGAAGATTGCATTTCCTTGATAGAAAACTAACTAGAATATACAAATATTTGTGAGATACACATCTGTTGAACTGAGGTTGTACGGTCACTCAGGTTTTCTAAAGGGCTCACGAAGATGCCGTTTGCTTACTTCCCACGGACCTCACAGCCATATTGTGTAGCTCTGCACAAAGTGAATGGCATGCCTTGTGCTCTCCACAATTCTTGGCAAGAGGGAGGAGGGAAGGCCAGCCAGGGCCTAGGTTTCTGCAGTCCTCCATGCTGTTTCCCTCAGGCCAATCTGGGCTACAACCTGTATTTCACAGCCCATCCTGTGGTGCACGCCTGCCCAGAGGCTCATGCAGAGCAGCGTGTCCCTGGTCTCCTTACATTATTCCCTGGCACTGAAGCAGGGGCTCCTTTTTCAGAGAGAGGTCACAAGCCTGGGGTGATCCCGGTTGAACTCAACTGCACCCAGGCAGCATAGTGCCAGCCCATTTCAAGGCTTTTGGGGATATCTGTGGAGAGGAACGATCCCACTCCAGTCAAACTTTGACTGGAGTCAAAGTCTCCAGTCCCATCAGGAGTCAAACTTTTATTGTTGTTCAAGACAGAGTAATTTCTTTACCTACACATGAAAAGAACAGGTCCTCATATTCAACTCAAAGAGCAACACTCCCGTCTGGTGCCTTGTAAAACATCCAAGAGTCATACTGGAGGGAACCTGTTTTGATCCACCTGTAACTCTCTGAAACCAGGTGCTCTGAGACTGGGAGTTAGACCTAGGCTGCCTGCACACTTGGGCAAAGACTCAGCAAAAGAAAAGAGACATCAAGAAAACCCATGCTGACACTTCCATAGAAGCTCTTTACATTTCCTATGCCTCCATGCTTTTAACATTTGGCTCTAATTAGCATGAAAAGGCCATAGCCTAGTCTGTCATGCAAGGCTGCCTTGCAAAAGACGACAGGTCTGTCTGCCAAGGCACACAGAAAAATGGCAAGGAGAGAATGATACAGGCTGCTTATTCCTCCGAAGGAGAAGAAAAGAAAGAAAGAAAGAGAGTTTCCATCCTCTCTCATCCCAAACATCCTTCCTTCTTTAAGAGACATTTCAAAATTTAAGGTTTTAGACCTTGTTACGATAGCTGTCCCGGTGGACCATTCCTATGTTGGTCTACAAAGACCTTTCCAGGTCCAGAGCTATGTTAAATGACATAAGACCATAAGGATGTACGTACTGGGTCCAAGCAAAGGCTCATCCGTAGCCTATATCCTGTCTCTGACAGTAGCTGAAAGCAGAAAAAAAAAGTAGCCATACTTCCCCTAAACGCTCTTCTAGCCCTCAACAGCCTGTGGCATACAAACTTCCTTACTTGTAGATGGAATCCTTGTATTTGATGACCCTTAATAGCTTTTTCTTTCATTAATTTGGTCAATTTTGAACTCATGTGGACTTAGCAACAACCAACAATTCCACAGTGTAATTACACACTCTGTGAAAAAAACAAAACAAACCTTTCTTTGGTTTTACTGGACCTGTCACTTAGAGTTTCTTGTAGTGGAAGAAAGAGTGAGCAGTTGCTCCCTGCTCACCGCTTCGTGCTTTACCAAACGCCATGGCACGTGTCCCTGCAGCCAGCTGGGGTGTAGCTGTGTGACTGCGCGGGTGCTGTAAAGTCTCAGCCTGAATCACTGGGGCTGTGTACTTGAGTATGCGGACATAGGAACTGACAAGTAGGCATCTGGAAGGCACTTTGCCTGTTTCTGCTTAGATTGGTACACTTCCTTGCATTTATGATTTTCAGGGAGCTTCTGAAGGAACATTATATAGGATTAACTAACTCGGGGAAAGCTTGTGTTGTGGTACAGTGTTCAAAAATACTTCAAAATAACTAAGTGGCACTTCCAAAAATATTCCTGCTTTGAGAAGAGAAATGAAAAAGCTAGAGGTATAATTTCAAGGGAGTGATGGACAGCCAGGCCCTTGCTGCTTTTGTTCTCCTATTCCACATGGTGGCTTTGGAGTATGTAAGAGGGGCAAGTGTTGGTTGTCATAGCCCAAAAAAATGTTTGCCAAGCATCCTTCCCTGGGGACTATAATTTCAAAGAAAACAGATTCTTTTACTCTACTAATCGCTGTTGCGGTTATCAAACCTTTGTACTTTAAAGACGAGACAACTGGAATAATTCAGAGGCAATTTGGATCTATGTTCTCTAACCTATGTAAACCATAGAAATGTTTTACATCACCTGCTAACACTTTTCCGTAACCTCATACTTTCCATAGTTGCGTCTTTCTTGTGAGGGAAAAGAAATCTCTTCCTCCACCCACACTACTACCACATATACCAGCCGACATCAGACAGCAGCTGTTTCTAGTTTCAGTGAAAAATATAATAAAAAACAAAATGTCTAATGTGGTATGCCAAAAAAAGAAGTGTTGTTCCAAATTACCCAGAGGTATGAATATTGTTCGAAGGAAAACGTCCTTTTCCAATCAGCTTTCCGCGAAACATTCATACTCCATCACTTTCTATTTATGACCTGGTGCTAGTCACTTCTCTGGTTGAGTAGGGGAAAAAGCTGCAACAGAGGAAAATGAAAGGAAATGTGCCTGGTATTTGTCTATATGGTGTCTAGAAATCTTAGGGAATACATGAAAATACAATGCTAACAGGCATATGCTCAACCTGACAGACCACACTATAGGCACAGAGAAATAAAAAACATTGTTATGAATAATTTTAAGTGGATGAAAATCCAAGCTCCTAGTATTCACTTCAGAATTTCTTTTGTTCTTTTTCTTTTTAGCTAAATGTTTAAGTTGTCGATTTTTTTTTCTCCAGTGGCAGGCAATTTTGGAAAGGTTGCTCTGCTGACACCTCCTTTTCATACTTGCATGTTTCCCTTCCTCTTAGAGATTTGCAGTTTCTTTGCAGAAAAATAAAGTCAGGAATTAATTACTTTTAATGCTTAGCTGGTAGCTTCAGAGACTGACTCTCAAAAATTCTTTTTCTGTTGTTGCATACAAATAGATATTCACGGACATCAGTGGATTCCAGTTCCTTCACTTTGTTCACACTCCCTTTTACAAGGAGCCAGGATCTCTTCCTCTGGAGAACTCAAAATCAAACCAGCTGCAATGACTTACTAATTGGCTGGAGGATGCCATCTTTGCCGTGATATTTATGAGCCTGATCTTTGGTACTGATGATATATCAAGCTCCCCTCACAAATATCTTTTGTTCATTTAAGCACAAAATTAAATGTATTTAAGATTAAAGACAGAAAATATGCAGTTGCTTAATTTTCAAAGCAGGAAAATCACAAGAAGAGGAAAGATCTATGTGGCTAGGGCCAGATTTGCAGCCCCACCTTTAGCTACATTTAATATAAACTGAGAATCAAGGGATTGACTAATAATGGGACTCGTGTAGGAGCCAGATGAGGGTGGAGTATACCGTGTGCTAATCTTTAATGTACACACAGATGAAAATTGAGTTTCTGGGGGGTTTTTTTGGTACTTTGTTTTAAATAAAGAAATCTTGCAAAACTTTGTTTAAATATTAATTTGACATATTTCTAATTACTTATGCGTCTATATTTGGATGCTTATGTGGAGGGATAGAACACTGTAGGTCTCATGACTCAGTTTCTCCAGACTAATGTTAATGGCTTATATCTTAACATAAGGATAATACAGTTTCTAGTGACTTAGTTTTACAATATTTTGTGACAGTCTGAACAAAAAGTTGCAGTTTTCGACCTCTGTTTTATCCCATGAATGAAGAATCCTTTGCTCTGGGGAAATAACTTCAGGATTTTTCTGTGCATACTAGACATAAGAAACCTGCAGCTGCCTTTTTATAATGGATAGATGAAACATAACAGGAAATTCAAAGAATTCAGGATAACCTCAGCCAGAAACAAAAAATATGGACCATATATGAACATGTAGAACATTCATTAAATGCTAATGATAATAATAATGCTTGAAAAACATCTTGAAAAGGAACAGAAAATCTCTTGAGAAAGACAGTTCTTCCAGGAAAGGAAACATTCCTTTGGTGGTCACATCAATCTCGTCCTTTGCAAATGCACGTAATACATCATGGCTGACTGGATCCTTGGGAACGTCTTGGGAACAGGTTCAGAGGGGTGTTTTAGAGGTCAGGAGAGAGGAGTGAAGGCTCTGGTGCCTGCAGAGAAATTTGCACAGCTCTTGCCAGATTTAGGGCACTTCTATCTAAAATTGGCAGTTTCATTACATCAGGAACACCTCTAAGTCCCTACTGTAAAAATAAGTGAAACCTTTTTTTTCTCCCTCAGGCAAAGGGTTTCACTAGCAGTGTTCGAAGACAGAAAAGAATACCTCATCCATTCAGCCAGCCTGAGATCTGCATAAGACAGTATTCAAGGCTGTCCCAAAGGGTTTGCTGAACGACTTTTCCCCCCCTTTTTTTTTTTAAACATAAGCAGCTTTGTAAACCAATGTTACCAATGGTTCTGAAGATTTTCATACTCTGAGTTTCAAGAGAAAAAAAAAGGTTTATTCTATGCAGCTAAAAAGAAAGTGAAGGGAATCTGAGCACTACAGCTCTGAAATTCCCTGGTTGAGATTTCTATTACCTGTCGTTGCCTTCTATTGCCATGTCTAGCCCTGGAACATTCTGCAGCATCTTATATTATGCTTTTTACAGTTCTTTGAATAGTAGCAACTGGATCAAGCACCATGATTGAAGACAGCTTTGAAACACTTTCTCTCCCTCACTCATGTTTTTGAAAATCGGCTACCATTGGCAAGAGTATGTCAATTATTTCCTCACTGAGACGAGGCTTGGGATAGGAGATTGTATATGTACTAACAAAAAAGAATCACAAAAATTCAAACCCAGCTAGGAATCTTGCTGGGGGCACGTCTGTGGCACCTGGCTGTAACTACATCAGTGATGAGAATTGTTCCTGGCTCTGGAACCTCGTGCCCCACATAGTTCTCCGTGGCTTCAGCATGGAGAAAAATGTTTCCAGCATATTAACAGCTGTAGGTAAGTAGGGAGTTAGCACATCTTGTTATCATGCAATTAGCATTACAGTGCTTGAAACTTTTAAGCAACCAAAACTTACATCAATTCCACTGCTTTCCCCAAAGGCATGCATCCCTAGCTGCTCTCACCTGCATGCACCTCCAGCTTTAACCTTTCCTGTTTCCCTACAGCTGCCTTAATGTGTTCATAAGGATGATGGTGGTAGGGCAGGACAAGAGAGTTGAAAGCTGGTAAAGGGGTCTTTTAGCAATCAAGAACACTATCAAGATACTATTGTGGAAGACCTAGGAGTTGTGATAAATTTCACATTGCTGGTCTCCCATTCTCAGTAGTTCACTAGTACAGAGTAGCAACAATTGCTCTGATTTTGGACTGTTGCATGGGGGGGGTGGTGGTGGTGTTTGAAACCGAATGAACCAAAATGCTGACATATTACCTTCTCTCTTCCTTCCTCTCCTCCTCCATTCCCCTGGGGAATATTTCACTGATGAGGTCTCAAAGATGATCCACATCCTAGACACGTTTCAGTCACTGGGTTTCTGATCCTTACTGTCCCTTCTCAGCTGAGGTTGCACACAATCACAACTTTGTCTTTATCTGTCAGCACTTCACATTCTTTGAATTTGTTTAATCAAGTGTTACTTGTATTTCTGTAATCCGTACAAAGTCCAGTTAGGGTTAAAGCAGTGTGCATAAACAGCAAAGGATGACTGCCCTTAAATCCAGTAGGGAGCTTTTTGTCAGTATGAGTACAATATGAGGGCATATTTGTATTTGAAAAATAGTTTAAGGTCAGACTGATATATCTCCTATTCAGAACAGATCTACATTATATATAAAGCTTATAATTTCTACTGTATTTTGCACTGTGTTACATATGCATTTCCTCATAGAATGCTGCAAAGGACACAGAGTGAGGAAATCTTTTCCAGCAGAAGCTGTGAGGGTAAAGCTGAAGACTGTGTTTATTCTGACTTGGAATTTGGCAAGATAATTGGAATAATGTCAGACACAACATAGATCAAAGTTGTATTTTTTATAATTCCTGTCTTAAGGGTAGCACATCCCAGGAGATCAGGGTGTGCAGTAGGAATTGTTTTAGCGCCAGAAGGGGTTACCAGCTATATTGTCTATGGCATCTGGTTTCCTTTGGAGGCATTCAATCTAAATGCTATCCATTCCTTATGTCATATTTGAGAGCCACAGAATTTAATGGAAGCTGAGCAATTAGGTCTTCAGTATAAGATCACGGTATATCAAATTTCATCCTATCACTTTCTGCTGGCCTTGAGCTGAATTTAATAACTTCTGTTTGGTGAAAGCAGCCTTTAGAAAGATGGAAAGTTTGAAGTTGGAAGTATGAAGATTCAAGAATTCCTTGGTTCTTTATTCCAGTTGCTAAAACCAGAGGAACTATGGCTTCTTTCTCAATTGCACTTGGCTGACCTCAGTCATCAGACATTGTTTTTCTGTCATTGCTTTCTCTTCTATGCTATACTCTTCTACTTCACATTTTCTCTTCATACATACTTTATACCTACTACAAAGTACCTGTCAATTTTCTTTTTGCAAGACAAATTTATTAAATGTTTCTCATATCTTACAATAAATCACTTTTTCTATCTCTTAATCCTTTTTTATTACTTTTATCTGAACTGCCTTTTCTCAGTACTGCCGACAGTATGGATTCAATTCCTGTCCTTTAGCTCTTTCTGGATTGTATTGCCACCAACTCTTCTGGAAACTCAGGGTACGAGCTTTGTGCATCACTAAGCTGCATTTTAAGATGGATTGTATTAGGAAGAACGTATATCTTTAAAAACTGCTCACCTGGGTTCCTAGCCCTATACTTGAGAAAAATGCAGTAGAAACCCAGACCTTTGCACACACTTTTGATGTTTTCAGCCTTGTGGATGAAAGTTGGTCCTAGCTGTCTAAGTGGCCTTGTGGCTAATGTTCATCTTGCCTCAAGGCAAGCAGGGCAATAGACCACCTCAGATCGTTTCAGATGTGTTTTATAAGCTTCTTCCTTTTTTTTTTTCTGTTGAAGATCGTTGTCACGCTAGCTGACCACTTCTCTTGCCCTTCTGCAAATACTGGCACAGCGTAGTCTGCTGGATTTTCCAAGGAATACGAGATTGGCCACATACAGTGAGTGGAGTGAAAGGAAGGGAGGAGTGATATAGATTTTCAAATGGAGACTTTTCTGACTAAATAAAATACAAGCATAATCCTTCTCAAATCAGAGGAATTACTGCAGTGGAATTATCTGTTCTTTCATTATTTACCTAGCATTTGGATCAATATATCTTCTGCAGGCATTTTAATTAGATTTTTTAAAAAACAGACATTTATTAAAATAGCAGAAAGTGATAAAATCTGCTGCTTTCAGTTACTGGTTCAGATTTTCTGACAGTACACAGGGCTGCTTATGAGACAATTGCAGGGGCTAAGAGCTTTGCACTAGAAACTAGAAACTAAAAAATGTTTTTTTACTTTGGCATTATTTCTCTCTCTTTTTTTTTTTTCTTCTGATTCTGATGCCAGGCTCTACAGCAATGTTCTAATTCTTTGCCATGGCCTAGGTAGAGGAAGCCCTACAATAGAAACTGGCCAGCTTTGCATGTGCCATAGCCCAAACTGCAATGAAGAGCTGATGCAGAGATTGCTGGCTGCCTCTCTTACCTACACTTCACAACCTAACTACCCACATAAGCAACCAACTATACTGGTGTAAAGAGGGAGGAACTTAATACAGCAAACAGAAATTCTCTTGACTTACATCAGTGCAATTGAGAACATAATTCAGCTCATCATCAATTTGTCTTTAAGTCTTTCCTCTTACAGATTTTTACATGTGACTGTTCCAAATTATTCTTCTGTAAATGAAGACAGACTGGACTTATACTGCCAGTAGGCTATTTTCTTTCTGCCACTTCTTGTTTGCCAAAGGAACAGTGGCAGAGAGACCTTCTCATGACAGCAAATATTTTTGAAATTTAGTATCTCCGTAATGGTGTAGACTTCAGGAAAGAAGACAATGTGCATAACCATACTTTAAGTATTGTGTCAGTAGCCTCCATCAGTACCCAACAGAGTAGGCAGATGCCATTTTGTTATCATAGGATTGTTCTTACTCTAAAAAAAAATTACTGTCTCAAATTTGCCAATATAGCAGCAACACTTTATATTTTTTTGTATCCAGCCTTTCTTCTGTTTTGCTTTTAGACTCAAGAAATTTTTAGGAAAATTTTGCCTCTGAGAAATTGCAAGTGGATGCATAATACATACTTGACAAATCTGTATGTATTGACACAATCTGTAATAATGTGTACTGTGTGTAACTGAGGGAAATAGGAGCTTTTTAGAGGTTGTGAAGCCGGCACAGCTTGTACAATTAGCAGAAACTCATTTTGCTGGGACACAGATGGAGAAATCCATTGTCACTTGCTTATATGCACCTAGCAGTTGCACATGTTTGCAAAGCAGATATTTATAGACACGGAAATGCACAGTTCTGCATAAACCTGTCTGTGCATTAATACATCTAGATCAAGTGTGCACAGAATTATTTTTGCATGTGGTGAATTTAGGTTTTTTTCAGTCTCATTCTTACAATAAGCATTTAAAAAAAACATTCAGTCAAGGAAATTTTTTATCCTGGTCTCTCAGTTTGTCAGTCACCATAAAATGAAATTATTTTAGATGTTATGGAAGTCTCATGTTTAAAATGCCAAGTCCCTGATACAAGTTCTTTTAATGTAAAGCAGTTGTGTGACTTGAAATATGCAGCCTGCTTTTCCTAGTAACTTTTACTTTAACACTCTAAAGGATGCTAATGACTGTACCTCCATAGAACTTTATAAAAGGAATGTAAGGCAAAGAAAACAAGTGCTAGCTAAAAATAAATTGGACTTGCAACGTAGTCCAACACTGAAAGCTCTTGATGCATTTCATGAAGCCACTGAAAGGAGAGTCCCTCAGAAGCTGAAGGCTTTCTGGAAGTAGTGAGAGATCGCTTCTGTTAAGCATTGAGTGGAAAGTGCCTCAGTTTCCTGCCAAACTTCCTTGCATTTCTGCCTGAAGTGTTGGGCCATGAGGCTGCTGCTACCTTTGTTCTCATATTACATTGCTTCAAGAACTATCCATTTTGAGAAGCAACATAAATCTTATTTTCATAATTTCTGTAGCTGAGCAGAAGCAAAAATTCTGTGGATTCACTACCCACCCACATCCCCCCCATCAATCTGACCCTTGGACTATGTTTTTATAAGCTCTATGATTTTATTTTAGTTTTTCCATGCTTTTTGGCATTTTCCCACAGAAAGGCAGTACAGGGTGCACTTTGTCCCCCCAAATGTGTGTTGAAATAGCAGTTCATTTGAGTGACTAAGAAGATATGCCACCTCTGGAAAAACTAAATCAGCAGCTTCAGTTTACAGCTGGAGAGAAAAATGTTTGGAGGGAAACTGCCTTTCTGAGAAGAAATTAAAGACAGTGTTGAGGCAGCCAGATTGGAATAGTACAAACACCCTGATCCTAGTAACAACAAGTTGTGCATACCGAGAACTTTTGGTACTTGAACCATGTCCTCGAGTGAGCTGTGGATTCAAGCAGAATTCTTGCTGGCCCATCACTTCCAAAGGACCCTAATTCCCTGTGATAACAGCTCTTACCTGCTCCTGCGCGAGTCTCAGTCACTGTCTGCTTCGCTAGACTCTTCTGTTTTAAACAAGTTTAGGTAGCAAAACCTGGGAACACTCATTCTTCAAAATAAGGCTGAGTGACTGACTCTTCAAAGGACATTTGCTTTTGGGGTTATATCCCACAGGGAGTATGACCCAGTGTACTCTCTGTGCTTGCATTAGAACAGCTTAGGACTGTGCATTGTGTGCAGATCTTCTGGCTTTGCTCTCTCCCAGTAATATTTTCTGCAAGGAATAACACTTGAAATGAGTTTTGACCTGAGTTTTTCTCCAAAAACTTACTTTTTTTTTTTTAGTATTTTTATGCAAGGCCAGCAGGACTGTTTAGAGGTATCTTGGTTTGGGATGGGTTAAGTATTTATGTTATGTGCCACATTCTGGTGTAGGTTACATTCATATTAATCCAAAACAATGTATCAGGATGGTTCACTAAAGCTGAGAGAGATTCTCTTCCACAAAGAAAAACACTATAGGGGAAGAGCAGATTTAAAAGGCTAAGGCTTTTTTTTTGCTGTTAGAGGCAGTACTAGTTAAAAACACTTCATGGCAAAAATAAGAAAGATAATGCAAATCATTTCAGAATGCCATAATTTCATAATACCATAATTTCCAAAATGCTTTTTTTTTTTATCTTTAGCACTCATTTTTTTTCCTTGCTGGCCACTTAGCATTCATGAAAGACTGTGAAGTAGAGGTCCTGCAGAATACAGGGTTCATCCCCAGCAGCAATAGTATTTTCTGCTAATACATCTAGAAAGACTGGAACAAAGACCCATAAATGAGTCATGCTAGGATGTAGCTGGAGTGCTGCTCAGGATAGGCAGCAGCAATATTTTCCCTACCAAATGATACAGACACGTGCTTCATAAACTGAAACCGTTGGCTTTGAAGGCTTATAGCATAGCCTTCTTTGGCCCTCAAGTAAACCCTTCTCTAGTCATTCAGTCTTTTTCAGTCTAAGATGCTCAAATCTGTGGTGAAACATTCATTTCTTATGTACTATACTGCATTATAGTCGTATGCTAACTAGTCATTTATTAATATTGTGTTAAAATTAATTACAGTAATTGTGCATGGTCCTAGATACGTGTATGAATAGTCCTGGAGGATCATAGAATAGAATCATAGAATAGTTTGGGTTGGAAGGGATCTTTAAAGGTCATCTAGTCCCCACCGCAAGGAGCAGGGGTATTCCTTCTATTTTAAAACCAGTACCCCTCGTCCTACCACAACAGGCCCTGCTAAAGAGTTAGTTCTCAACTTTCTTATAAGCTCCCTTTAGGCACTGAAAGGATCTTTTATACTACATGCCTCTGCCATAGTTTCTATACTCACTCATCATTTCATGTGTACAAATAGCACATTCACTAAAGCAAAGGTATCATCTCTTCCTTTGATGAGGAAAACACTCAACACTTTCAGCTTCTATAAAGAAAAAGAGCTTCCAGCAAAATTCTAGTTAATTTTTAGTCAACTGCCTTACTAGCTGTATGATCTTTCATTCATTTCTCTGCTCAGTTCAAGTAGATGATGTTGGCTTATAAAATCTACTGAATGTGTACCTCTTTCTTCCTGCATTATTATGACTGAGTCTTTTCAAGGAAAATCAGAGGGACCTGAGCAGTCTCAAAGATCCTCAGCTGTGGAATTTTTTTACCCGTTGTTTTGACAGACCATGAATCAGCGAACGTTAAAGGAAAGGTCTGTCATTTGTTGCAGTCTTCTCTGAACAGGAGAGTGGGTGAAACAGCATTTTTGGAAAACCACAGTCTGTAAGATTTATTAAGTTTTGAAAAGTGTACATCTGTTCAAGGCTCACACATCAAATGCATTTTATTAATAAAGAAATGTCTTCCCAAGTAAAAACCTTCCTGAAGGAGTACAGTGCACTGTGCGTCTTTTTATTCTACCCTGAAGACAGGACTCTATCTCTACCTCACCTGTGAATGCCAAAAAAGCCACATTGTATTTGGAGATAAATTTATTAAGGTTAGAAAAGTTGCTAGCATAATTTACGTCACATAACTTCAAATGCACCAAAACGCAATATGAAGACTGTTTCTTAACTTCACCTGGGGACAGAGGAAGGGCTCCTGTGTTACAGCTTTCAGTCTTTTTGTTTCTTGGTTTTCTCCACTATTCATGCAAATGAAGCAACAGATCCTACTTCAGTTGAGTAATCCTGTAAAGGAAAAATGATTAATTGCATTGTCAGAGGTAATATATGTCCAAGACCCACAGGATATATTTATCTGGTGACATTTATTGATCACAGCTTTGTTAAAAATGCATAAGCACTTTTAAACTCAACCGACTGGAAAAACTTGGATTCTCTAGATTTTTTGGCCACACAAGTTAAGTGTCTGTCTAAAAGCCTCTTAAAAAAAAGAAAAAAGAGAATAAGAAAAAGGAGAATATCAGGAAATACTTTTTTTCACCATGAAGGTGACTGAGTGCTAGCACAGATGCCCAGAGAGGCTGTGGAGTCTCCATCCTTGCAGAAATTCAAAAGCCATCCAGACATGGTCTTGGGCAACTATCTCTAGGTGCCCCTGCTTAAACAGGGAGAGTTGGACAAGATGATCTCCAGAGGTCCCTTCCGACCTTATTTTTATGACTGTCTTTGAATATGTACACATTTTACCTATTTTCTTTTGAAAAGCTTCTAAATCGCATACTGAACTAATTAATTTATGCAGCAATTTAATTGTCATTCCACCAGATTAAAATCATGTCTTGTGAGATAATTAGGTACTAGCTCTACCTATCAGCAGTTTCAACCAACAGTCAAAAAATGGTAGTGGAGGCCACACAGAGGTTTGTATTTGTGTTTTGTTTTGGTATTTAAGCACTAACATATCCCAGGCAGCCCAGAAAGCACCATATGGAATGCATGGGGAGGAGGGAGTAGCCAGTCTTCTGAGATGAATCTTCACAAAATTACATTTCTTGGAAGAATACCAGGGAATGCTGCAAATAAAGCACAGCATATGTATAAAGATACTATTGCCTAGACCACTAAGGATTAGATGTTCCTTCTTATTTGTTCAGAGAAATGCTGTTTTCTCTGCAAGATGAGACTTAGTCCCAATAAGCAGTTAGTGGCTGTAAAGAAAACAACTTCCCATGGCATTTATTAGTTGAGCTCTTCTTTTTTGAAAACAAAAGTAAACTGAGCATGCCAGATCTTAATATTATGAAAGCTCAGGCTTTGTGTTTGACTTCCCCTAGGCCTCATGTGCATATAACGTGACACCACTGATTTGCAGCACGTGTACACTCCTCATTCTGTTAGCTTGTAATCAACTGAAAAGAAAAACAAAAGTCTAAAGAAAAATAATTATAGAGGAAGATGATTTTCTTTGGAGTGATGTAGGAAACTTATGTAGAATTCACAGCTCTCTAGCTGACTCATGCACAGATTCAGCCTATCTAGTCACTGAGGCTCAGAAAGAGGATCCAGGTAGTCTCAAAAGTATAACATACATCATACAAACTGGTTTGTTTGGTTGGTTTTTTTCACATCTCAACTGCTTAAAAGCATTATTGGTTCTTGCCCTGCACCTAGCTTTGAGTCTTTGGACTGCCCCCTCGCCTTTTATTTTTTTGGGGGGGGAAGAAAGTAGGTATCTATTTTCTTTTTCCTTGCACAAATCTAAGTACTGCCTCCCATGAAAGTGACTAGAATACCATTGCCTTGAATAGACGTGCCTCAGGCTAGTCACTATAGCCTTCTTCTGACATTTTCTGATTTTCCATAGGTGGCACTATTCCAACTCACCAATGTTTATCAGCTGAAACACAAGAAGTTAAATAACTATGCATAAAAAATCACCAAACCAAAACAAAATCTAGAAAATATAACATGCCTTTAACAAAGGCACTGTTCAAAAAACTGCATCCCAATGGTTTTGCAAACCAGAAATAAGCAATTTAAGCAAGGGTAGCAATTCTACATAAAGAATTGTCAATAATTAACACAGCGAAGTAAACACACTTCCAGCATTCCTTCCCAGAGCCTTCAGCTTATTGTTTTTAGCAAAATTTGTCAATTCCTCTTTTTTCCTACTGTTAACACAGAAACTTGGACCTTTGAATACTGTCCATGCTCTGCTAAAACAGCAGCTTATGGAAGCAGTCATCACAGCAAACACCAAGTGGCTTTACAGTAGAAAATTAACAATGAATTAACTGAATCCTTTAAGAAATGCCCAGTGTGAGGGTTGTAAGATATGCTCTGTTTGGTTGGTGAAGCTTCTGAAAGTATTCCAGACAAAAAGTAGTGTTGTCCAAAGACTTGGTCAGACAGATTCTGCTTGTGTGCGCAATGTGAGCAAAATGATTGTTAAGAGCTGGAACAATCTGTACTTAATGAGGCAAGACTGAGTTCAAATTCAGAACTACTTGCTATTTTCCCCCTAGAAATAAGTGGAAATAGAAATGAAATAAGATTCAACATTTTAAGCAACTGAATAATGAAGAAAAGATGATAGTAGAGCAGATTTTGCAGTAATAGAGAGCTGTGATTGTCAAATAGAAGATTCAGTCTGTAGAATTACACTAGAAATATTTGAATGGGGAATTTTCCTTTGTGCACCGGTGACAACAGATGCTAATTATTTAGGAGTTGAGATCTAGATAAATTATCACATCATAAATCCACATAACATACTGTTATTACTAACTGTAAATTTTTGTGAAGTGAGTGGAAGCAAGTTAGTTGAACCTTTTAGTAGTTGAAAGACACTTTCAGTTTACATGAGTACTTAACAACCTGATCTCTACTGGGACTTGAAACATGAAGGTGAAATTATTAATTTTGTTTCATAGTACTTGTAAGTACATAGTACTTACTCAATTAATTTGTGGACTTAAATTTTAAAAATGGAAAATACTCAGCTCATTCTCATAGAATGCAGAATAGCAAACTGGCCAAATACTTGAAGACCCTGGCTTCTATAATTTTCCTATGCCATATTTTTCCCTACCTCATGTTAGACCTAACACATCATTACATAATTTTTTTTCACAGTATGCTTTCAAAGTGCATGTACATCTTTGGTAGCGGGTTCATGGGAACATGGCGGAAACAAAATTTCTGAAGAAGAGATTGCTGTGGATTTTTCAGTAGTTGTACACTGTTTTTGATTTATCCTCAGCTAAGTAGGTATTCCTAGTTGAGGATTTTTTGTTGTACTGATACTTTCTTTCAAAAAACTGTATGATAAGATTCCTCCTGGAAATCAACAGGAAGGCATACAGGGCAATTCAGCACATGACAAGATCTCTCAACAATGTAGGATAAATCACTTCCTGAGGTGCTGATCTCTCTCCTGACTACATGGCAATGCTTGAGAACTGTCTCTGACAAGTCACCACATTTTTGAGCAGACCATACTGTTTAGATCAATCCCACCAGCTAAGTATCAGGTCAGAATCTGCACCTTGGATCAGACACAGGTGGGCTCTGGCACACCTAAACTTCCTTCTCAGAAATATGGTCTTGGGGTTATGACAGATAATCCCAAGGAACATAAAATCAGCACCCTGTGATAGCAGAAACAAAGATAGAAGAACATCAGATGTTGTGAGTACTCAGGAGTGGAAAAGAGAACAAAGTAGAGAACATCATCATGCCACACTTTAAATTTACAGTTCACTGGAGTCCTGAACACGGTGTGAGGTTCTAGTCCCCTCATCAAAGTAGATATGTTAGACTGGGAAAGGTTGAAAAAGGGTAACAAGGTTGCACAGAGAAGCCGTGGAAACTCCACTGTTGAAGATACTCAAATGTCAACTGAATCTGATATTGAAGGTGGCCCTTCTTTGAGCAGTAGGTTGGACCCTAAGACATTTGAGGGTCCCCTGCAACTTTGATTATTGTATGACAAAAGGTGAGGAATACCATCCACGTAAGGACCAACAAGGTAAATTTAGTCTCTTCAATTTAGAAAAGAGACAACTTTGTGTGATACTATAAAAGTCTAAAAATCATGAATAGCTTACAGAGGATGGATGGACAGTCAACAGCTTCACTGTCTTTTCTACTCTGACAGGAGGGATCTTAGATGAAGTGCATAAGAGCATCTTTATAATGAACAGGAGGAGACAGTTCTTCATGGAACAGATAACAGACCTGTAGAACTCTTTTCTAAATTATGCTGTGAATGTTAAAAATTTGCCTTAGCTTGGGGAGAGACAGAACACATATTTGAGAGACACATCCACTGACAGATACTAAACATGTATAATTGCAATTGGTTAAAGAAATCAATGATCTGTCCTTCACTGAAGACCTGGAAAGTATTAGGTGGAACCTTTCATATACACTTGCCTTGCACTTACTCCTCCTTGCTTGCTGATGATCGATCTTGCAGACAAGATTGTGTACTGAACTATCCTTAGTTTGAAGCAAAGCTGTTATTCTTACATTATTTTAGACCAAGAGTCAGGAGTCATTGATTTTCAGCCCTTTCTGGTAAAATTACATTTTTATAACGACTGGTGCCAGCACTGAAATATTTGTTAGTCTTCGGCTTAATTATCTCTTGGCTAATTCAAAATGTAAATCTATTTTAAACTTTTATATTTAGGGGTATGTATACCCCCAAAATTCAGTAGTATATGATACATATTTAACCCAAAAGTATGTAATACATATTTAACTTGAAAGTAACTCTATCACTTAGTTTTTATCCTTAGGTTTAGAATCTGTCATTCAGTATCGCACTTATTGAGTTAAAACTGTATACATTCTTGCCAGATTCCTTCTACAGAAATAACAATCCAAGAATAGTTTGTTCACATATAAATTCACAATTCAGTATAAGAAAAAAAAACATGGCTTCTTAAGTTTCAGTTTGATTTTACTTAAATATACACTAATGCCTTGAATATTCAATACACAGATTAGACAGCTTCCCTGAGGCACTTTTTTATGTGAGAAATGTGGCAGGTAGTTTACAAACCAATGAGTCTGAGCATCTTAAAGCATATTATGTTAATTGTCCTGGCGTAAATTTGTCTCAGGCTTAGCCTAATTCAGGAGGTCAATATTTCTTCCTCATGGGCAACATTTGGGACTAAGATGTCACTTCAAGATTGTAGCTATCTGGTGCTCTGAAGCAGCTTTGGGGTAATTAATCTATTTTCATCCCAAGCACAACAGTATGAGGGCTGACAAATAATTCAGTCTACTATGTTTTATCTCAATATCTTATTGAAGAGATACCACTGAAAGAGGAAATTAAAATGTACAATGTTTTGCTTGCATTGATTTAGAAAGTGAGGCAAAATACTGGAATTAATCTCAAAATACTATGAAGGAGTTTGGATACTTGGGTTTATAATTGAGCTAAACATATGTTTTGAAATGTCCTGTAGCACAAGACAAAGTTTAAGGTTTAAGTATAGCATTTCATGTTCATGATCCAAACATTAGCAAGGTGCTTACTAGGTTCAAAACCACCTGCACAGAAATGCAGATGAGATCAGGCACAAAAGAATTCTCCTGCAGGCCACATCAGAAAAGATGACTCTGTGAAAAAAAATTATAAGAACATTGAAGAACACATGACATTTTCACCAGCGTTATGGAAAACACCTTTTTGGAACATTGTGAGATTTCTGGACATGATTAGTAGACATCTGTCAGAACATTTTGTTCAAATTACTTCTCTTCAGATAATAATTGTATTTAACAACAGGACAGGAGATGACTAGGTTTGGAATGATCAGACTATAAACCAAAAATATGCAATATGTTATTTTGATTAATATTGCCATAAAATATCCTCCTGCCATTTATTGTTTTAGTAGAAAAGTATTTCCAGGACAATATATTTTCTAGCTTCTGTTAAACACATACCTGCGAGTTTTCAGAAAACAGAAATAGAATCATTTTACTGGAACACTTCATATAAAAGCTGTACCTTTCTTGTTGTCTCCCAAACAGATTTAAATCTACTAAACTCTATCTAGCTCTTGTAATAGAAGAATGGACAGAATGACAGAATAAAACTGTTACAAGACCGGGGAGTCAGTCATGTGCTATATCCTCTCCCTTCTGTAATCTGTGGAAAGCACCATGACACTGCTGGTTACTGGGTTGTGCAGCCAGCCCATTATCGTTATTCAGACCATGTATTGGTCTCTTGTACCCAGATTACATCTAAGCCTTGCAGTTTCTTTCTGCTCATCTTTTCTAAGACAGAACTCTCTTATAAACTCCACTCCCCTCTAATTGAAACTTAATTTCCCACCTGAATTAATACAATATCCCTTTCTTCCAACCTAGACAAATGGAATTTTTCCTTACTAATACTGCTCCAGGAAAACGATTGCAAATTCCTATTTTCTTAGACTACTGTAGGTTATCTTTCTCTTTGCATCCCTTTACTGGCTTCTGTTTCCATATTCTATCAAATGTAGCTTACATATCTTCCCTTTTCAGGCCCTTCATGGCCAATCTTCATTCCTATTGTCTTTTTTTCTTCATTGCTGGAAAGTCCTATTCCTGCTTCTAATAAGCCCTCGCCTCATAACTTGTTAGGTTTATTTCAAACAGGATGTTAATTCTTCCTTTTTTCGTGCTAACACCTGACCTCCCTAAAAGCCAAAATCATTGTTTTCCTTTGAGCATCTCCTTGGCATTCTCCTTTGTGATAATACCTGCAGAAAACTTGACACCACCCGAGCCAACAGGATGATTAATATAATTCTGTTCTTCTCTTAACCTATCCTACATCTGTCTTATCTTTCATTGCAATATGTCTTTCTCTGGCATAGGATTTGTCTTGTTCTGTTTCTGATTAACTGGCTATGATCAAGACTCTTTATCATTTCAGAAACAGAGAGAAATAAGTGAGGAAATTATAAAGCAAAATGAAAAAAAATATTTAAACATACACATTCTTTCCACATAGGATTTATCAGCATTTCTCCAAGCCTTAGAAGTTTGGTTTAGAATGGGGCCTGAGAAATTCCAATACTAAGAACGTAACCAGAAATACCAGCTTTGCAGATTTGAAATGGAAGGTTTGTGAGGGCACAAGTTAAATGATTTGCATTTGCAAGTGCAGACTGTACCAGATCTTGTAGGATAGAAGCAGGAGAAATATAAAGAATTAATAATCAAAATAAAATAATAGTTTTATACAGGTATGAGTAAGTCCTCCTTTTAAACATACGATTTTCTTTTCCCGTGTTCCTTATCACTAAAGGAGCCAGATAAGTCACCATCATTTTTATTTACTGCTGGCACTTCAGTCATCCCTCGTAACCACTCCTCCAAAGAGCAGTTGTATGTGTAGGCAAATCAAATACTAAGCCAATGCACCCAAGTGCTGTAAGATTCAACTTTGTAAGCATAGTATAGTCCAAGTTCCACCATGATGTAATCAACAGCATCATTAGAGAGCCAAAGAAAATAGATGATCTATCAGCTGATACTCTTAGACTAAAACATATTCAGGAAAAATTCTTCGAAGCCAGACAAATAATGAAAAATGCATTCATTATTTGTAACATGTCAACTAAGTATTTGTTCTGTGTCACTGCAGTCTTTAAATGTAGATCCACACACTATGAACTTCCTTCCAGTTTTCCCTGGTAATCACATGATGTTACTTTATGATTACATTAATTTTACTTATATATGTTCTTCCTCTTTGAAAATGATTATCTGGATTAAGTGCAATGATAAAAAAAAGATCTTAGACATGCCAGGAACAATCTATCTTTACAACAATCAAGATAAAGGTAGAATTTTGTCTGTCCTCCCTGCCTCCTCTTACAAAATTCACAAACACATATTTCTACTCGAGTCTCCCTGTCCCAGCTGGGTACTCTGGCCATGCTGGGCTTTGGGCTAGGGTTCTCTTCTGATTGCTCCCCTTCTCATCCTGTAACTCTCATGCTTACAGGTTTCGACAGCAGCTCTGGGAAGTGTCCTCTCAAACATCAAAAGGACTGTGCGCCCAGCTAGTTAGAGCACTTCCCTTAGCAACAGGAGATGCAATCTCAGTCCCTAGGGAAGGAACTTAGGCTGGACCTCATAACACTCATATTGTTAGGAAGTATCTTAACAATAAGGATATTCATCCTCTCCTCTTCCAGCCATGTTTTGTTGTCAAAATGTCCATGGCTACACCCTCATCTCCCATGTGTTACTCTGGATTTGGTTCTGTCATTGTGGATTGGATGAGGTAGCTCTGGGGAGGAAGGTGGTAGGACGCTTAGTCAGTGTCCCTGCTGTGGGAGAGCTGCCTCGATGCTCAGCCCAGGCAAAGAGGGCAGCCGTTCTGCAGAGGGAAAGTAGTACCACTTGAGGTGCTTAAGGAAGGTCTGTGAAAAAAAAATAATGTAGGCATCTGTTGCCTTCAGGCAGCACAGGAAGCTACAGAGGGTGTTTGTTTCTCTACTTTGGAGTTAAGAACATAAATAATAATTTGTGTGCTTACATGCCGTTTTTGGTTTGGTTTTTTTTTTTTGGATCTTATCCTTGAACACATTACAAACACTTGAGATTTGTTTAATAATCTTTAATTTTCTAGTTTCATAATATTTCCAAACAATTTTATGTTCCTCTGTTCTGCGAAGCTCATCCCAAAAATATTTGTCTTGGCTGATAGCAAAATTAAGCAGTGTAGCTGACATCTGTCACAGATTAGCGGACTGAAAAGTTACAAGAAACAAATTTGGTTGTCTGTGACTGGTACCATTTGAAATGTCTTTTCACTTCTTTGTTACACTAGCTGGCTTGTTCCTCTAGCTTTCCAAGTATGTAGCTACTACCAAGAGCCTTCTTATGTCTATGATGTTTTCCAAAGTGATAACCACCACAAGTCAAATATGCAAAATCAAATCTATCAATCAGTTATTGTGGAGTGAAATTTCTTTCCCTTATAACCAAAAAGATAGTTGTTAATGATATATCCATTATCTCATTGCACGGCAATCCTTGAAGACTTCAGAGCAACTTCTGCTGGGCAATAATAAAAACACAGAACAAAAGCATCCACTTCACAGTACGTATTTAAATGCAGGAACATGAGTAATTTTGTTGACCTCAAGGAGGATGTGTAGCTTCTTAAAGATACACAAACTTGCACTGAGGTGCAAATAAGAGAAAACATATGATCAACATTGAAGAATCCTGGTTTGCTCCTTTTCCTGTGCTGTTGCTGACAGAAAAAAAAATGCATTTCAAGTTGCTACTTTACAGCTCTTTATTCCTCTTTGGCTTCTCTTAATTTCTGTTTCATAGATTCTGGGGAAAAAAAGAATCTGAAAATAACTCCTTTCATACTATCTTTTATAGAAACTCCATGGTTTACTAGCATGGAAAATTGGTTCACTGCTCTTATAGACCTATAAAATCTTTAAGTAATCTTTCCCAGAGTGGTGAAACATGTATTTTTCAGTAAAGTAAGCAAATATAATTTGGGACACACATAGGGATCAGAGCTGTTGAGTAAGAAGATACTGCACTGACTTTAGCTATGATTTAAAATCCTTGAAGAAAGGAAAAGTTGAAGATGGAGTAGAATATTCAGCTACGATTCAACAAGAGAGGACAGCACAGAGTATGGAACATATGAAATGAATGTACTCAGATAGGGCAGAGGAAGTAAAGAGAGAAAAAATTTTCAAGAGAAAAAGCAATCAGATCAGCACTGAAAACTTGAGATGAATTTTGACTGAAATTATTATGAAATCAACAAAGACCTTTTCTTGGTGTGTTCTTGATTTCTTTGAATTTGACTCATAGTGGAAGTCATGGTACAGATAACAAAAAATGAGGTGTGATTGGAAGTTCTTAAATTACTTTGAGAAGTACTTCACTTCAGTTTTGATAAAGAAAAGATTTTTCTGTGCTAGATGTATTGGAACATTACATTGATACTGCTTTTACAGATGCACTAGCATGACCCTAACCTGATGTCAAATACAAGTGACAGACATTCAGGATGAGATTAGCTGATTATAACTTTAGCCATTTAAAAATTAAACATCCGGCCCAAACTACTTGTATAGTCTCTCCATTTGGTAGTGCAACAGACCAATGACTCCAGAGGATGATTCAATCTGTCCTGAGTTTGATGTCTAAGATAAGTGAGATCAGTTATCCTTTGGAGGTGTCACTGTTTGTCTCCTCATATAGGGAGAGTCTAAGCATTCACTGTTAGACAGTTAAGTCAGGAGATAAATTCCACTCTCTCAGTCTACATTAACAGACCTTATAACACTCATCTTTCCTTAAGCGAAAGATTTGTGTGGTTGTCAGTGTCTGTTAAGGATTTGTTATAATAGCAGAGAAAATATAATGTTTTTAACTTTTCTTTTGTGCATAGTTCAGTAACAGCAATAAAAAGAAATGTTGGGAAATTACTCAGCAAGCCACAAACTTCATTAGAAAGAGTTTGCACAATAATTTCAGACAAGTTGAACAAGTAGACTAAGAGTTCAGTTTTATTATTTTCTTATTCATATACATTGTCTGCAAGAATCTTATTCCGAGGAAACCATTGCCCCTTTTTTCTTGAACTCTAAAATGCAACTCTCCATTAGATGCTGTATGACACATTACACCTGTCATGTTGGCATACTCTGTGAGAAAGGACATAAGTTCCCTTGCTTGTTTCTCTCTGTTTTCTACTATTTAGTTTTATTTTCCAATGATGATGATGATGATGATGATTATTATTATTATTATTATTGTTATTATTATTATTTGGTTTTCCCACTAGAAAAGAACAGTATCACAACATCACTTATGAAGTTGAATATATAAACTGTGGTAAGATTATTGACGTCAATTGTTCCCTTTATCACTTATAATTGCTCCATTAATGCTAGTTGTCACTTCATGGAATTTTAATAGTTTGGATAATGAAAATACATGAAACAGACTCACTTTTATCCCTCAGCATTTCATTACTTGATCCCCAGAACCAATCAGTGTGACATCATCTTAGCTCCTACTGTGCCAACACTACTGTACTGGGAGATGTGCTGAGGTCCTGGGCATTTGATACATTTACTGAAACTTTTATATTCTTTCACCTAGAACATTACAGCAGTTCTTACCTAAAAGGCAGATCTCTAAACAGCCTTAAAGAGGTATTCTCATTCAAAAGTTAAGTGACAAATTGTCACACTGTCTGAGATATCTAGGGAGTTTTAGAGTCAGCTTCTGTAGTTTGCCTGTTTACAAAGTTGAATAGCAGCTGCAGCAGAGGTTTTGGGGATTACAGTTCTGGGTTTATGTCCCCTTTTAGGCCCACAAAGTCCTTGAACAACAGCAGAACTCAGAATAAGTGTGGATACTGCTGGTGTTTAATGAGACCTGTGACACTAATTCTGCTTTCTTACGTTCTTCTGCCCTACAGGATTTCAAGACAGTCGATCTGAATATGTAGCTGCCTTTTTATCTAACAACAAATTATAAACACAAGCATTGCATGGAATGTTTTAGAAGAATCATGGGAGGACCACAAGTTGCTCAAAAGCCTGCAATTCAAGTAATCTGAGGACGCCGAAGAAAGTTTCCAGAGATGTGTGGTTAATATTCAACGTTATGTGCATTTTTTCCAACATGACTAAAAAGCTTTTAGGCCAGTCTTGCATTCCTGCTCACCTAATCCAAATGATGACACTGTGCAATCAGTCATAGCGAACGAAGTGTGCTTTGTAAGCAGTCAACACTTCTCATTTCCTGAACCCAGTCCAGGTCCACTCATTTATCTGCTGAGAAACACGGCATTCTCCTTCCTGATTTCTGCTGGCTCTCTCTGCTTTGTAAATCACATCTTGAAAGTACTCTCTAACAAGTAGAGTTATCTCTGTCACTGTCAAGTATTTATCTTGTGATCATTTTTGGGTTTGTGTTTCTTTCCTTAAAGATGTCACTACATAAAGATGGATATACAATACTATTGTTTGCTTTGGGAGAATGGGGCAAGTATGTGCTATTTAATACTGCCTGGCAGAATTATAATGGATGCCAGTGAAAAATGATCTGAAATTGCCAGTAAGGGACTAGGCAAGAGCCAGAGCCGAAGCAGAAGTGCAGCTAAGCAAGAGAAAGCAGTCAGGGCCCTGCTGGGCCCAGGGGGTCCCAGGGGGTGGTGGAAGTTGTCCATGGGGTCCCCTAGGCCAGGGCCTGGCAGCCAGGGCCCATCCCACTGACAGCCAGGAGAAAGGCAGCTGCGGGCACCAGGGCAATCCCAGCCCCAGGCATTGGGCACCTCCCTGGGGACAGGGATGGGCTGAAGCTGGGCCAAGATGCAGGCCCATGGGTGAGAAGGATGGGATTTGGGCCCAGTGAGAGAAACCAGGGTCAGACATGGCTTCAGGAAGACCCAGCAAGGCTGAAGGTGAGAGCCTCAGCTGAGGCAACCCCCAAAGGAAGGGGGTCCAGCCCTGGCCAGGTTGTTTTCCAGCTTTTTCCCTTGTAGCAGCTCTTGCCGTGGGTAAGCCCTCCCTACCTGCTGCCAATGAACCCCTGGTAGGGGTATGCTCAGGACAAGTCCCAACAAGGACTCCTTGAACAGCAAATAGCAATGTTTCTATCAACAGGAACATATATAGCATTACTGCTGCTACAACGCTTTAGGCATGTGAGGCATTTTATTGGCAAAGAGGGAGATAAACTTAGGTACGATGTGCAAGGCAGGCAGTTTCACATAGCTGAGCGTTATGGGCAGGGCTTCTCAAGCAGTGGTCTGTGGCCAAGCCTTATCCGCAAAGCACAGCCAAGTAGCACCACGCCACAGTAGCCACCAAATGAGCATGGAAATGAAAAGGCCACTGGCCACTTAAGGTCAACACTCAGGAATTTCCTGTGCTATTGGCTCATCTGAAGCTGATACCAATTTGCTGACTTACTCTGTCTTCCTATTCTTAAGACGCTAGCTGGAGACTGAGCATGCAGGAAAACCTGGGAACATCTCATTCTTATAGACAGAGGAGGCTGGAAGTAACATCCCCCACGTGCCTTTCAGTTTTCTCCCTATGTGCTGTCCAAGGCTTCTGGCCCTGTTGCATTGCAGGACCTCATTGCCGCTTGGTCCTTAGCTTCCCACTCCAGGCATTGCTTACTGCCTTGCAGCATCTGCAACCCATTTGGACAAAGTTTCAGGTATTAGGGGGAAGATGACAATATAGGTGAAGTACAAACAGGAGGAAAACCTTACCAATTAAATAGTCTGCATACAAAGCAAAACTCACTGCCTTTCTTGAGTATTACTGTTCCACTAATGGTATTGTTGTGTCCAGTGTGTAAGATGAGAAAGAAAAAAAGTGAAGGTATGCTTCTGAGCTCACCAGGAACTGGGCTTAGAATTCACAGCTTCAGCTCCAGTCTAATGTTTGTGAAACTGGGACATCCTACAAGAAGACAAAATCTGAGCTCCTCCATGGAGGATTACTACATTACAACAGTCTTTTATCAGAAATAGCAATCCAGCTACTAGGGAAAAGACATTTTCCCTATGGGTAGCAGTGACTACTAGTTTCTGCTACATTCACATGCAAAGCGGCTGTCATTCAAGAACCCTTGCCTATCATCAAAACTTACTTTGTGACTGAGAAGAGCAGCAATTGATAGACTGAAAAACGCTCTTCTGCCTGAAATCGGAGGTGTCACTGTCATTTTCACACTGTCTGAGTGAAAGCAAAATAATCTCTTCTCTCCACTAGTCAACAAAAAACACATTTGGGAAAAATGAGAATGTTCATAACTTTAACATCCCGTATTCTTGAATTAATTACAATAGATTGACTCAACTGTATGTTTGGAAATTCAATATTTTCATCCATGTGGAATTATTTACTGCATAAAATAAACTAGAGTAATAAATATTTTTTAGTCACAAGAAAATACTCTGCATTAGTAACCAGATACACATGTATGAAGATAAATGGCTTCTGAATAACTATTTTGGAGCTCTGGCTTGGAAACTATCTTGCACCTTTTTGAGAAGGAACTGCTTTAGAGCATCCCTTCCCCTTTCTTCTCTTCTTCTGATAAATGTGTATACTTAAGATATTTACTCACCACCACATAGTTTGTTAGTTTGTTTTATAAGTTCTGCAGAACTTAATTAAAGGACTTGAGGATCTAGAGTAATTTTTTTTCCCTAGCATAAGCGCACATATCTGTTAACAACAAGGTAGAAATCAATCCCTTTTGTGATATTTCACTAGGATACTTAGAATTCATGCTACTATATCCTTGATGTTCTTTGCCAAACATAATAACATACAATTTAAAAGATAAATTAATTAAATAGGAACACAAATGGTAGTTCAAAGTTGGAGTTTGTGTTGTAATATTAATCTTAAACTACAGTGGAAATGAGTGAGAGCTCATTTCTTATGACTTTCCAAAAAGACTTGCTGAGTTCTACCTCCTGGGTGTTAAGCAATCAGTGCTCCAAAGTTCGGCTGTTTCACTCCTTGTTCCCTTTAGAATTCACGAGCTTTCTGGCCAGCGATAACCTTCCTCTAGGGTTTCTAATTAATAAACGCTGAGACCACAGGACGAAAACTAATAACCTGGTATGGGTTCATTTTTCTGAGTCAAATGAATCAAAAAACTTTCAGTCTGTTAACTTTGTCCTTCCAAGTTTAATGTTGAATCAACTGTTGCCTGTGTAAATCATTCCAGTTTTATGCCAAAATAAATATCATCTGTCTCCCAAAGCTGGCACACTGTTGGCTTAAAAGCATAAAGCTGGCATGCAATCTGTATCCTGTGTCCTGAGTACTTGGGCTGAAATACAACTGATGTGTGCCCAGGATTGATTTTTCATTGAATATATATGTCTCAGTGATCTGGCAGCACACATATCTGATATGAGTGACTTGAAAGCCACAGATACATCTGATCTCTGCTTAGTTTTGCTTTTTTTTTTCCCTCCAGAAAACTGTCATTTTATGTTGGAAAGATAAGCTGTAGTTTAATTTATGGAGTTGGATTAACTGTATAGGAAGTTTCACATTGACTTCATGGGTTCACTTTCTCCTACACAAACAAACCCAGTGATTAGTGATAGCTCTGATTCTGCTTGAACTCTTAGAAACATCTGGCCTTTTACAGTTTCCTGATAGAAGGCAGGCATTTTTGCCTTGCTGTACGGTAACATAACGTGTTATTGCAATGACTTAATTACCCACAAAGCAAAGTGATGGGCTGACACAATAGCCATAAAACATTTGGAGTCTGGTTGGGAAAAAAATAAGTCTGGGGAAAAGATCAAACAGGAGTTTGTTTTCCCTTTCTGTCTTTTCTTGAAAATGCTAGTGGTAAATAAGGCTCAGAAGACCTAACGGTATGAGAAATCTTATCTGCTATTTCAACTACTAAGTATAGAAAGAGACTATGGGATGAGATAATTATGTCAGTGACCGAAACAGAAGAATATAGCAGAAGTTTTTTTTTTACAATCTGTACATAAAAGCACAAGGGAAATATGTAATGACATCATTACTATAAGCTTGCAGAATATGAGAGCTAAAATTCAGGCTGTATAAATGTAATACACAGTACAGCATGAATGAACACACTTGACCTTAAGGCTTGATAAAGCATATGCATTAAAGAAAGTAAACAACAAAAAAAGTTCAGTTGGACGCCTTTCATCTTCTTTTTTGTTTTAGCAATTCTCTTTTTGAACACTGCTGCTTAAAAGTAGTGAAGAACCCATGATGTAGCTTATGCATTTTAACTGCAACAGTAGACTAGCACTATCAACTTTGGAAATTATTTTGTATTTGTATTATAAACAATACGTGCATTCCTAGCTGTACCAGAATGCATGGCAGTTTGGCAGTTCCCGTATTTTTTAGCTGGGCCTGTTTGTCCCCTCTTTTGTCATTATTTTATACATGTAACGACTTAAGCACCAGCATACTGAATAGTGTCACAAAGAAAAAGACATGCAGAACAAGGGATTTTCTTAGAACTTTAACTTTTTTTTTTTTTTTAAGTAAACAGTAGTGACCTATGGGGATACGTGCTCCTGTACCTTCTCAGAGATATCTGTCACTATAAATTTTTTACATTTTTCATCAATCTGCATTTTTGTAGACCTTTCCTTGATTTCAACAGCAATTGGCATTGGGCTGTTGTATGTGACTCAGCAGGTGCACATCTGATGGGACAATATATCTTGATACTACAAAGCAGTGGACAAAGACAGATGCATGAACTTGCTGAGCTTACAGGTCTCTGCCTACCTTGTACAGCAGCAATTTGAGAGACAGTAGGCGAGGAAATACCCACTTAAGAGAAATTTCTCCAGTTAAACTCTGTTTTTTGTTGGTGGGCAGACATGAAATATGTTTAGAAATTACACAGGTATTTGTCCTTTCCCCTAGAAAATGCTAAATCTCAAGTAAAAGAATGACAGGTAAAAATACACACTTCTAAGTGAAACACCGTGTTTTGACAGCAATTACAATTTTGCTGTTGAAGCTGCTTTAGCTAAGTGCTTGGACATATGTTAAATTTTATGCACATGTGTTGCCCTGTTGAAAACAATAAATCTAGTCAGGTTGTTATTTATTGGCTTATGTGCTTTCCTGAAGTGGAACATAAGGTGTGAGAAAAAAAAAAAAAAAGGAAAAAAATGGAGATCTAGTGTAATTAAACTAACAGAAATTCATCACTCAAAGTTACTGTAGTCTATCATGTCACTTACTTAAATACAAACTTCATAGCCAAGAGCATGAAATGCTGTTCATATTGGGGCATCTGCACTCCATGTATTGCTAGCATGTAACTCTGGGGTGGAGCATGACAGTCATATTAAAGAAGACTGGCTTAGGAAGTGAAGAGAAATAAAAAAAAATGGTCCATTACAAAGCTGAAGAAGGATGGAGAGAGTTGTGCTCCAGAGCTCTGTTCTTGCTTTCAATAACAAAATTGTGTGTACACAAGGGCACACAGTACAGCAGAGTTAAAAACAGCTGGTGTGTCTCCTTTCTAATTAAATACTACAAAAAAAAAAAAAGTGCTGGAGAAATTTATGAGCAGATATTAATAAATAACAAGAGAGAAAAGAGCAAACTCTACTTCCTGGCTCCATGTTTGTTGCCATACCTTCCTCTCTGGAAGACAGATGGACTGGAAAGGCGTTGTGTCTCAGGCTTGTCTGTAGGGTATTGCAGATGAGAAAACCTGTGACGTTCAAGCATCTTAGCTATTCTGGAACAGTCACACAAAAAAAGCACCTAAAGCCTGGATGTAGACAGATTCTTTAGACAGCATAGAGCTACAGGAATAACAAACAAAATTCATCAAGCTCCCCTCTGGCCTTATAGGCAGCAGAAATGTGCCATTGGTGATGGCAGCATGCTCCCATTTTACAGTTTATTTTAAAAGCAGATCTAGGAGAGGAATGCTGTAGATACAGGTTGCATCTGAAATTTCAATGCTTTGAGAGAGGAATGGGCAGTTTTCAGTCACCTTTCTGAGATGCTTCACTGTTTTGTACCTGTGCTTGGCTTAGGTGGGAAGAGAGGCAGCTACATGGCAGTGAGAAATTTTATCACAGCACTGCTCACCCCCCTGGCCTCACCACTGCTGCTCCACTTCCAGTGGTGTGTCCCTTCTGCAGACTCACAGTGAGGGAGTGAGGAGGTTCTTCAATGCAACTTACAGTAGAGTAAAACAACCCAAACAAACCAAACACAAAAACCAACTCGGATTTTAAAGCAATTCCACTACTTAGACGTAGGTGATTTAGGAAATCAGTTTGCCCTCTGGAGATTCTCAGAGATTAGGTTTCTCTTCCAAACCCAGTGCTGACTGCAGGGCAGTTTGCAGAGAAGACACATTCCTTCTCTAGGTAAACTCTATGTGGCCAGAGCCGGAAAAAGCAAAAGCAGGTGCTCTATGCTGGAGAAATGAGGTTGGGGGAGATGATGATTTATGTTTAGAAAGGTTGAATGTTTTTTTCCAGACTCAGGAATGTTCTTTTTTTGGTTAATTATTATTTTTAGTAAAAGGTTTCTGAGGGGAAAAAACCTGTGGTTTCAAGAAGATTTTTTCCCCAAGACATATTACAGTTGTGCAAGAAATCTTTACTTCTTTTTTTTTCTCTCCAAAATTTAGTTCTCAAAACTAGAAATATTTGCTTTTTAGGTCTTCATTTTACTCACTTTATGAACCATTCATATACCCCCTATTTCTTGGTAGACACATGAGAGAAGCCACAGGCACTCTACTGCTGACTTGACCATTCTAGCAATGTGTAGTGGTCCTGATCTATATGAGTATTTGATCTGTGTGGTTATTGCTGTGAAAAGCTGCATTTAATTACTATTTTCCCTCAAGCATAAGGACTTTTTTTTTTAAACAATACCAAATTCCACAAGTAAGCCTCAATTTATTTGTATTTATTTTATCTTTTATGATATATACATGTATAGATACACAAGATGTCTCTCCCTCCCACTCTGTCCCATTTTTAAGAAAAATATTTTATAAAAGACTAACCATTTTATAAATACATGCACCTACCTTCTGCATAGCTACCACTCAGTATAATGTAGCGTAGTTGTGGAGGAGAGTCCTGCATCCCGTTTAAGCATGTTGATTTATTCTACCGAGTTGTTTTCCTTATTGATTCATATAAAACACAGAAAATGTTCTTAGAAACAGCTACTGCCCCCTGCTTCCCACTGAGTAGCTATTTTGTATTCTGTCATGAACTGCTGAAGAAGAGAAACAGTAAGAAAAGAAGAAATAAGAATGTCTCTCCTCTCTTCTCCAAATCCCTAGGAACTGGATCTCTTAACACAGTAGAGTAAAAACCAAACCAGTAAGTTACATCCATCCGTGGGGAAATTTATACTGGCACATAATGACCATTTTTTTTGCTTGAAAGACTCTTTTGGTTCTAGAGGCATTTCCTATTATGACAGTAAAGACTGTGTCTGTCTGTCTGTCATACCTAGACCTGGAGGATCTCTGTAATTCCAGCCTTCTACATCTAAGTGGAAGAAGGATCCGTGCTTTCCCTCTGTCCTTCCCAATGAAATTTATAAAATGTGCTACTACCATGTAATTACTAAAATACCAGGCTCTTCTCTTGGTAGAAAGTATCTTCTGTAGCATAGTAATGCCCCTAGCACCATGCTGAAAAACTCTTCTTTGCTTATAATTCCTCAAATAGGATATGGTTACTTATTTTGTTGTCTTCCACTGAATCCTCTTTCTCTATTTTATCACTATTTGGTGCTTGCAGCTTATTTGGATTATATGGTCAGACAGTACGGCAAATGGCCCATGAGGAGACTGAGTTCTGTTCAGAGTCAGGTCTGTGGAATAACATGATTTCAGCTGGATGCTTATCTGACTGAGCCAGCAAGAGACAGGGAGCCTTTTTCCATTCCACAAAAATCTAAGTGGAAAGAATGGTTTCTATGACTACCTTTCCAAGTCTACATAAATGAAGTCTTCACTTCCTCACATGGCATTTCTCAAAATATGGGGTTATAGTACATACCAGGTTGACTCAGGTAGAACATCATCGACATCCAAAAATGACATTGCTTTTCCAGTAGACCAGAGAAATATGTTTCTTGAGAAATGCATAGCAAAAGAAATATCCTCATAGCACTTATTTTATTAATGGGTTTTTTCCACTTCTAGTGGCTTATTTTTTTCTCCCCTCTCTACATTTTTCTTTCTCCAGCTTCTCAACTTTTCCTTTTTTGCCCATCTCTTTGGATTTCTCTTGTAGATCATAACTTCAGGGAAATACCACATGCTCTTTGTGCTGAATTTAATCTGCACAAAAAGCCCTTATGTTTTTAATGCTGCAAGTCTCGAAATTAAAGAGAGAAGTTTCTTTAAGTCACCTTCCCTTGCTGTCACGATCATCACTACTGAGGAATCCCAGTTCCAATCTTTCAACTGGCTGGGAAGGAAACTCCTAGGCCACAAACAACTGAATCTCAGGACTGCACCAACCAGAACAGCTTCTTCAGGAAAGCAACAGGGAAATTTCTGTTGCTAGTGAAGAATGACGTATTTTCTCCTGTTTGTGAAAATTGTTCTTCTTTCATCCCTGCACCTTCTTTGCCTATATAGCCTTCTTGTTACTTTGATCCTTCCTTCTCTCCTGCATATTCCTCTCCCTCTGCAAGCTTCTGAAAACTGTTCCAATTCTCAGCTTATTTCTTTAATTCCTCCTCAAATAACAGCTCCATCCCATAATGTTTTCATTTGTTATGTTTGGAAAAGATAGGATTGCAGGGCAATGTGGCAGCTACAGATAGAAGAACCAAGGGCAAATGAAGGAAAGGAAATGCAGAAAATTATTGCAATGGTCTTTTCACTAGTGCATAGGCAGTGGAGGTACGTAAGGAGTTGCTACTTTATTAATGTGATTTCCACAGCTCTGTATATCCTTTAAAATTATTCTATGCACACAAGTTGGACAGAGTAAACAGCTGGAAATACAGAGGTAACTGTGTCTAGTATTAGTATCACAGAAAGCTGCTACAGTTACCGGAGGCCCTGCACCTACAGCATGCTGGTTTATGTATCAATAACTGTTGATTCCTGTTCATGTCCCATAGGGATCTTCATATTCATTATGCAAGTGCACGCCAACATCATGGGATCAATCTCATTTCAGGCTCTGATTCAAAAGGAGAGTAAAATGAGTTTTGGACACATCTAAACCTTCAGCCTTTTCAAAAGCCAGGAAACCTTTTGTTAAGTGACCAAACTACCCTTGAATCTGGGCAGGGTATGGAGGAAATCCGCCCTCTGAAGTCCACACTTGTGGCCTGACTCTCAAAATGGGCTCAGAGGGATGTAATGAGTAAATATTTAGATTATTCTAAGTGGAATATGGATTATTTTAAGTGGAATATGGAGATACAATGGTGCCTTAATTGAAACTATGTACTGCTCTGTAGGAAACAAATCTGTACTTTTTTTCTGAAATGCACATCAGGTCCATTCCTCAGTTGCAGTAAACCAACACATCCTTGACACAGTCAGTAGAGAAAAGCCAAGTGAAATTGTACTGAAGGTTTGAAAAAGGAAGATTCACTTTCTCCCAGTTGTTTGCAACTCAGTGACTTGAACAAAAATGTCTGCATGTATTTCTCTAACTTTACAACCAAACATAGCACTTGAATGTGAAAATGTCTCATTTCACATGCAAGTTAGTGTGGATATTTTTAGCTGAACTCATTCTGAGCAGGAATTGTGCTTTTTCTATACATTCTTCAGGTCACTTGCTAGATGGCAGTCACATATCTTGCAGGGAATATTTCATCATTTGCCAGCTTCAGAGAGCACAGGTATTTTTAATGAACTACTTTGTTTTTTCTTCAAAAGGGTATCCAGGGTTTAGATATAATCAGTCACTCCTTAATTGATTTCAAACGTTGAGATTCAACCTAACATGAATTGAACTACTGAACTGTACTTCCCTCACTACAGATTTTCTTTATAGTCCTATATTTTGTCATCCCTAAGGCTGTGGGACGTAGTACTGAGGTGATACTGCACTCCTGGCATAGTAGTGTGCACTGAAGTGAAACACATTGTGTGGGTCCTGTAAAGCGGAAGCTCTTATTTCCTGTGGAGACAGTGACATCTGGAAACCCTGCCTCTCACATTACTGTGCGAAGGATCTCATCTGGGGAGAACTGAGAAGCTGCAAGTGTCATTTCTGCATATTGTCATTTCCCCAGGAGGGGAGTCCTCTCAAAATCAAACAATTCACTTTACAGACTCTGATGTGTTTAATAAGAAGTAAAATAAATGCTATTTTGCAGATGTGCAGGTCCAAAAGCATTATTTTATTTCATGGCAGGCACACCCTTCTCATTCCAAACATTTAATTAGATCCACCACTATGGCACAAAGAGCTGACAGAAGAAAAGGAATCAGTAGCAATCAGAAGAATGTAACAAGTAAGGTAAGAGGGTAAGGAAATAATACACAAGCTATGAGGACTCTGTGTTCCTCTGGAAACCACTGAACCAACCTCAGCTGATCTCCTTCCCTAGGTCTGAGTGACAGAAGAAAAAATTTTCTTTCAACAAATCAGGTGCAAAGCAACTTGGCAACTGCAAGTAGCAATTCAAGGAGTGAAAAAAGGAACAAAGACAGCCATTACAGTCATCACTCATGCAGAGAGAGAGGAGAAAGTGAAGGGATTTTTGTTGCCATGTACAGTATCAATCACTGCACGTCAGTAAAGATTGTTCTTTGTGCCAAATCCCAAAAGCTAGTCAATGAAAAAAATCTGCTTGCACTATGCACTTTCTGCTTTATCAGCCAAAGATGACCACACCTCTGGTAGTAGAACTCCTATATACTGCAGAGAATGCTTCACATCTTTAATTCCTCCACTAGTCTATTTTTTCATATACGCATTTTTTTTTCTGCAAAGTTGTCAAGATTTTGTCCAAGATATCTGACACAAGCCAACCAACATTTGACTAGCTAAGCCTACTCCTCATTCAACTTATGCTCCACCACTTTCTTGGACTGAGGAAATAGTTCTAATGGAATATTTAAAAAAGTAGTTTCATATTTCTTGTCTAAAATGTTCCAGAAGGCTTTTTACAAACCATGACAGAGAAAGGAAATAGCTGATGGAGATATTTTTCACAGTTGGCTAACCACAATATATAAACATACAGTTATGATAAATATCAATACCATTTATTCCCAATTTAAAAATGCATTACATAACACCCAGGGGACTGCTGTATTCTCACTATTTGAAGACTTTAAACTTTCCATTGTTTGTAATTTTTAAACTAGATGGACTCGAAAGAGCCACAGGAGTTCTTCAGTGACTGTGTGACTGGTTAGAATGCAGAAACAAATTATACATTTTCTTGAAATGCCTTAGAATATCAAACTTTCTCCAGTAGAATTCTAAAAAACCTTGAAGAACATATTGTGTTAAATTTCCATGGTCTTAACTACATTTTCATGAAATTTCTCTGAACTTTGTTAATACAGAGCTTAGGAGAACACAAAAGCTACTATTCAATATAATACAAACTTCACTTTCTGAAAACAAGGAACTCGCCCTCTTCTCTTCTGCCTCTGGAGCACCCTCTTGCACTGCACACCTTCTCTGTCCCTGCTCCTGAGCCTCCTGCTCTGTCCTTATGCTACTGTCCCCTATACATTCACTCTGACCCAAGAAGGCATCTGAAAAGTATCTGGGAGCACTATGAAGAGCTCATTCTACAGGATCTGTATTCTACAGGGATCCCTTGTCCATGTGACCTAGTGAACTTGCTGTGCTTTGTTTATACTCAGCTCCGTCGGTCAGGAAGTACGCCAGGATAATCCTAGCTACCACACCAGCATTAAATTCCTCGGAAAGTATTCCTAGAATAAAACTAGAATCTGTATGTAGATTTTCTAGCACCTTGAAATGGTCTTTTGCATCCAAAAATATTGATGTTATATGTATTGGGTTATAACTACACTATGAGACCTTTGTATGCTCCAAGCTTTCAGCTCTCCATGCACATATAATTCATGTCTCAACAAAACATCAGTGTTCAAGGCCAGGGTCGATGGGCCTTTGAGTGACTTGGTCTAGTGGAAGGTGTCCCCGTCCAAGGCAAGGGGGCTGGAACTAGATGATCTTTAAGGTCCCTTCCAACCTAAATCATTTTATGATTCTGTAATTCTATGATATATAAAAAAAAAAAAGGATGAAGTGGCTTTGCATACTGCTCCATGGGAGGGGGGCAATTTGGAATCCATTGCTTAAATAACCTTGAACCTGGGATGCTAACCCTACCTTGCAGTCTCAGGAGACCAACAATTTTCCAAACAGTCAGAGTTATATGTGAATTTTGGAGTACTTGGAATAGTCATCTTTGAAACAGTAAGCCACTATCAATCTCAGCTATAACTCAATTTTTATTCTGACACTGTTCCCCTTTAATTATGTGACATTTTTGAGTAAAGAATGATTAAAAAATTGAGTATGGAAATCAGAATTTGTTCCATATACTATAATGTTGAGACACTGCACGCTGCCATGTCAACTCCAGAAGTGCATGTTTTCCTGGCATGACTTCCCAGTTTGATGTATAGCTTAGTGACCTCTTCACACTCCGCTCCAAACGCAGCTGTAATGAGGAGTTACTTATGGCCATCCATTTAAGCTGAGGAGTTCTTTTCATGCCTGTCTCTGGGATACAATTTAGCAGTTGTCATTTGAGATTCCTCAAGTCTCATGGGTGAAAGAAATAACAGAAAAATCTTGTATGTTTGTGGTGTTAGAAGCACCAGGCATTTCCCCAGCAGATTGTACTCTTAGTTGAGCATTGTTACATAAATTGGATACATAGAACAGACATGAAAATGTCAGCCATGCAAAATTTTCCTGAAAAATATAAAGGATCAGCTACACTTTTGTGAGAAGTTTTTTTTTATTATGCATGCCACTTCTCTGGAAGATCTAAGTTTTCCTGCAAGAATCCTTTCTTCTTCCAGAGGTTTATACAATGAGCATCACACTTTATCTTCATGTTGCCTGCTTGAAACATCAACTGTATATTTACGGAGGTTTTTCTTTCATAGTTTAAGCTTCAGAAACTGTACTGATGCCATTTCAGTTTGTATCTGTCCATAAAGTAAGTCCAAATTAATTTTTTTAATAGTACAGAATTGAAGGATTTTTTTTCCTTTGGTCAATCATACTTAACTTCAATCCTTTGGACTGGTCAGAGATTTAGAGAGAAATTTCTTATTAGAATAATCACTCAACAGATCTTGGCCTAACTAGGAAAAATTCCTTGATCCTCCTTTCCTAAGAACATTCCTATACGGTGAGTGTCAACTTCTATTCCTTACTGACATAAATCTCTTCAGTTTGCTTAATATTTGGTAGTGTAGTTAATCTGATACTTGTGGATTATCCCAAGGCATCCAATAACAACTGCTATATATATGATAAGAATGTTACAGGCAGTGCAGATATCAACATCTCTATGTTAAGGCTATCTGATATTATTAGCTGTTAAGTTTTTCCCATGCTAATGCTCTAAATTAAAAATTTCTGGTTTTGAGGCTGTCTCAGAGGTCACTTTTTAGGAAGTTTCAGAAAAAAAAATAGTTGAAAAATCTGTTTCTGAGGTTTGAATGAGCCCATCTTATATCTGATACCCCCAACTCATATGTAAAAGGAAGCTTTGTGACCTTATTTTTTTGAATGAAATTTCAAAATTCAATTAAAAGAGGAAGTAGCTTGACTTGGAAAAGTCAAGAATACAGTTTAGAAGTTACTTGAAAGTGCAGATCAGGGCAGTTAGGAGTGTGGGAAAGTAGTGTTGGTCAGGAGATAGCAAAAGGACAGCAGATCTGGGGACTAGACAGGAGAGATGATGACAGGAAGGACATCTTGTGATTGGCGTCACATATAGAGGATGGATAAGGGGAAGGGATTACATAGAAGAAAGAGGAGTATGGTAGCAAGAAATGAAGAAATTATGTCCAAGAGAGAAGCTGGCTTAGTAGAGAATACTTAGAGACAGTCTTAGCACCTTCACTGCAGAATTGAACTTTTAAATGCCCAAGACCATGGCTCCCAAGAGGTATGTGTGAAACCTGTAGGAAATTGTAAGACCAGTCTTGTCCTCAGCCACTGCTTTTCCCACTGTCTGTGCAATGTCTGGCAGAAGTCAGTATGAGTGACCCATGCTGTGGGTTAAAGTGGTTTGACATGAAGGAATTTCTGAGTGTTTTCAATGGATCTTATATCACTTTGTGAACCTCTGAATAATGAGGCGTGGTATAAGAGCTGGAATAATTTTTTCTTTCTACCCTACCAGGCTGACTGTCTCATGGGTTTGTCTTGCTGTTATAGAACTTCAATGGTCAATGAGAAATTAACTCCCCTTCAGAATTTTTTTTATAAGTCCAGTATTGACTTAAACATCCAGATCTATAACTGAATTTAGCACATTCTACATTCTCCTGTTTCTGTGTGATGGGCTCAATTTCTCATTCATTCACTCTGAGACTCATAGAGACTTCAAGCAGGAAAGGCCAAAAGGATCTTGGAAAGATTAGATAGATGGTAACACTTAAGGAAAAAAAAAAAAAAAGCTGTTCAGGCTTATCAGAACTACGTGTGAACTCTGACATCGCAGTAATTTACTGTCACTGTAACCTTTAAAGGCATATCTTGTTCATTTTCGGTTTTGGTAAGCACCTTTTACCTAGGAGAGGATGCTCTTTGACATCTTTGTCAATTGTCATGAAGTTGCAGAATGGTCCTAAACAGGGAATCTCCATAAGACGACAGTATTCCATGATCCTGTGTCATAACTTGCATTGCTTTTACAATGCACAGGCATACACCAAATCTGCTTTCTATCATGAAGGCAGATGACTAAATGCAGTTGTGAAATAGGTTGTCTATAAAGCAATCCCGTAAAGATCAAAGAAGATCTTGGGCTGGCCTGGTGTTATGAAAGCTTTTAAACACATTTCCTTTTGGCTGTGCATTCAACCTTACACAGACTTCTATGATGCAGAAGTCTGATGACGTTTTAATTATATCTGGGACTGAATTTCTAAGAAAATCAGCATTCTAACCAGGCCAAACCTCAGAAAAGAGCTTTCACTGTCTGTTTTCCAACAATAATCCAAGATCAGTTTCTTTTGCGGCACCACAGTCATTCTTCCATAGATCTGACTTTTGGAGGCTGTATGTCTAAGGCAGTTGGAAGCTACTGATTTTCCTGGCAGAACTAATCACTGCAGATTTACACGATAAAGTCAGACTGTGTTCTACCAAGAGCAGAAGTCATTATTGTATGTTTAAAAAACAGATGATAGACACTCTGTTAACTGAGATAGTAGCAATGGTCAATGAACAACTGGTATACCTATGGCTGCACCACTAAAATAATTAGTCAGATGTCTTTCGAGCTTGTTTGAACTACAACCTCTGCAAGCTTAATTGTTACTATTTCTCTGTGATGTGTTAAAAGATGTCAATCTGCTGGTAATCTCATAGCAGTCTTTTAAGAATCACACAAAACCAGAGAGAAACATAAGCCAAATTTACACCGTGTTCACACTGGGTTGATGCACACCTCTGAGGAGAAAGCAGGGTGGGAAGGCAAATTTATGTTTCAACATCAAAAAGCAACTCTGTAGGAGCCACTTAGGCCACGTGGTGCAAATATCCTGATCTTCTGGTTATCTACTGCTCATCAGCTCCCTTCAAAAGGTGAGTTAAGAGACTGGAAGCACTATTTGTCTGAACATATCCTACTCCATAGTCTGTATACCCCTACAAAGAACCCCAGGTTAGATAAAGAGCTTTCACTATTTCCTCTTACAGAGTGAAATCCACTCCTTTATAGGTGGTGTCTAGCTTTACTTTACAATCCAAGAGGCTGAAGTAGTAATTCTAAATAAAGGTCAAGCAGTTAGGTTTTTATTAATTACTAAAATCTTGATTTCCAACAAACAAAGAACCTCAATCTAATTTTGGCACGCAAAATGTACACGCAACTATTCATGCTTCAAATATTGCACTACCCTACATATACTGGAAATGAATCTGAGAAAATCATAACAACAAAAGAGCACTGAGGAATTTAACAAAGGACACAAATCAGGAATTAGTTAACTATTTGTGATGATGCAAAAAATAATTTTTAAATATCTAATAAGCTTTCACTGAATATGAAAATGCAAACTTTGTTTATTACATTGAAAAAGATTTCTCGTTACACTTAAGAATGCGGCCTCAAGGGGATTCACATGGGTACAACTTACTGAAAGTTACAGCTGCAGTTCTTAGGAAAGAGGTGCACACAGGGAATAGGCCTTACTGCCTACTTGCTGTCTGAAGAGAAATGCATTACAGCTGATCAAGAATGTTTCTTCAAGATCAAACCTGAACAGGGTTATAGATTATCTATCTACTAATATCTTCTTATCACAATAATACTATGCAAGCCATACGGAAAAATCTAGAGTTTAAATGCCTTTAAAAAGGCATTTAAAGGTCTAAAAGCCTTTAAAAGGAGCTACTCCAAACAGCAATCTTATTTTTCACCTAGTATCCAAAATTCAGTGGCATGAATATCACTTTCTGTCCCAAGTTCTATAAAGAAATTGAAAAATAATCCCACATAGAAGCCTACTTTTAATGAGTTATAAAATTACATCTCCGTAGACGTATTCTCTGGGAACTAGTCACTCTGAAGGTGTATTGAGTTGATTAAAAACCAGAAGCTCTATTGCTAGTTGCGTTTGAATGTGGGAGCCAATGGCATTTTAGTATGATTTTGGATGTCTAAAATAATAAATAAAGATATATAGCCAACTTTATGTAAAAAGGTCTTAATCCTGCTGGGATGCACAGGGGGGTAGTTGAGTACTTTCCTCTGCCATCCTTAAGTACATCAAGCTATCACAGTAATTCTGGGGCCCAAAGGAAGGAAGAAACTGAACAACAGCTAATTTTAGAGCTTTGTATAATTTAACAAAGCTATTTATCAAAGTTACGCTATTTACTTTGGAAGAAAAATATGGTTGACTTTTTCTTTCTCAGTACTAAGAGAGCACTTGGTAAGAAATTTAGTAGGAAAGCTAGTACAAAAATACATGATTTTCTTATTTTCTATATGAGTATTTCTTATTCAAGCTTATAGCCTTACTTATACAGCAAGTTCCATTTCAGTAAGAAACAAGAATATCTTATGAGGATCTATCACCTTATTTCATAGAGGCATCGACACATCTTCTTGATAAGTGTAACAGGCCTAACAGTACATAATTAAAATGACTTAGCTTTTCAGAGCATTTTCCACCTCAAAATATAAAAATACCCTCAGGCATGACTAATGAAATAAATAGTTCCATGAAAGAAGCTAGAAGTATTACAGATGTGGTAGTAAGGAGCAGATCTTGCCAAACACTAGGAAGATTTTTATCAAAAAAAATTTCCTGATTTTCTTTCAGATTATGACATACAAATTCAGCAATGCTGTATGTTTTAGAATTTTTTATTTTGCTGAAGGACAGAAATGTAATTTCTCTCGAGAGCAGGATCAAGAAAATAAAGAAACATTTTTATGTGCAAAATTTAAACTCTTTTGCTATCGTAGAATCACAGAATCAAAGAATGGTTAGGGTTGGAAGGGATCTTTAAAGGTCATCTAGTCCAACCCCCCTGCAAGGAGCAGGGACATCTCCAACCAGATCAGGTTGCTCAGACTCCCATCCAACCTGGCCTTGAACGTTTCCAGGGACGGGGCATCCACCACCTCTCTGGGGAATCATGTATATTAAATGTTTGTCAATTATTTTCCCTGGAATCTTTTCAACATAGATCCATCATAGATACAAAGCAGTTTTAAATAGAGTATAGTAACTCTTGTAGCTGTAGTAATAGTTGTAAGTGAAAGATCTTCACTGTGAGTGGCTAAAGAGTCAGTAATGCACAGAGATGCTACCAGGGGGTCTTCTTGATGCAGCTATGTTCAGAAGCTGTACGTACTGTATACCAAAACTGCTGCAGTTTTCAGATTACACAAAAATTTGAGGTGGTCTCCCTTAAGAACACATTTTAACAAGCAAGAATATTAATATCAGTAAACCATATTTAGGTTGAATTATATCTATTGATTAGCCTATAATTTTTGTTGCCAGAGATCATGGATAGAAATAGGAAGAGTATGTTTTGTAGGAAGAGGAACAAATTGCATTTCCTTACAGTCCTTTGAATGATGTGAAGCCAATTGGTTCTTGAATAGAGAGAAACATAGAAATAATCAGGAATAAATAAATAAATGAAAACCCTAATAACTTGCAAGAACTAGAAAGTCTACAACAAATGTGTGTGGATATTCATTGTTTTGTTTCTGGTATATGCTTTAATAGATATTTTTGCCAATGCTCTAGTTTCCCCAGCATTTCATTATATGACTACACCAAATTGAGCAGTCTAGGATTATCATCAAAGCAAATGTCTCCCTGTTCATTTTTCAAGAGCACCAGAGACAGCCACAAGGCTGTGGAATTCTTTGTGGAACAAGCAATATGACAGCAAAACTGATTTTCTTCACCTTTGAACTATTTCAGGGGGGTTTTTGAAATTATTTGATTCTATGTGGATAATGGCTTTCAGAGTCATTTCAGAGCAAAACGGATGTTTATATGCATGAGTAGTACAAGCGGCCCCACTTTTAATATGTATTTTTTTGGGAAGTGATGCTGCTGACTGAGGAGCTGAAATGCTGCCATCTGACTCCTCTGACCATTCACAGCTAAGCGAGATGATTTGTATTTTAAATATTCATCAACAATGCAAGTAATGGCTATATGAGCACATTCAAGTAATTAATGTTCTAGGGGAAGCTGTGGTCTGTGTGTGGATGTTCTTATGAGGGGAAAAAGAGAAAACATATATTAGAGTTTAAAAAAAAAGGCAATTATTTCTTCAGCTTTAATCACTAAAATCATTATCAGGCCACAGCTCAATGACGCTCATTTTCCCAGTTAGAGACCCCACAGCCAGCTGTAGTAGTTTCATGAATTGCTTGCTTTCATCTCTTCACTTCATCCTGTGGGACCCATGACTCCATCTGTGGGAGTTTTGAACATATGGAGAGATATCAAACCCCCAGACTGTTCTCTGTAGCCTTTCAACTTTTTTTGCAATCAATTTCAATTCTTTGAGTATGGGGTTCTTTTGCCACATTGGGGATTTAATCCGTTCAGTATCTCTTCCCAGTAGTGTCTCTTGATCTCTTCAGATTCTGTGAATCCCGTGTTTCAGGGACACACTGTACCTGGTGAGACCGTACTTTGCAGTCGACCAGCCACCCTGCCTTACTTACAGAAAAATGGAGGACAAGGGGAAGGGTGCAGATGCCCAGGCCCTTCCTGTTCGGAGGGAGAAAGCATGGCAGAGGTAGCATGCTCAGGCACGGGTGCCCAGGAGAGGGGCTCCTGTTCTGTGTTTGCACCTCAAGTCCCCTCAGGATGGGACCTCGCAGCAGTCAATGCATGCAGCAGTGGGAATAATCCACATTTCACGGGGCAGCTGTGTGGGTAAGGCAAGGACTTGGCATGATTCAGGTGAAACACAAACAAAAGTCTAATTGCAACAAAAAATTCTTCTTAGACTGAGATCATTCAAACATTTGCTATAACTTGTTAAATTCTCAGTAAGTGTTTGGTATTTTATTTCACCTAAGTCAGTGAAAAGAACCTACGCTCAAGCCATCAAAGGTAGTTTGGCTCTACCTCCTCCTGAAATGAATGGCATCTGGTCCCCTGAACTACTTTTATAATCCAGTTGGACCACTCAAGTTATCATTTTAGTTGTATTCACTTGCTAAAACGACTACTGACTTCAGTATGTTTTACATCTAAATAAGGGTTGAATACAAATCATCTAAAAGCTTTGAGATTTGGGCTGTCGTTGAACATATGTAAATACAATATCAAATTCCATTTGATGTACAGAAAGTACAGTACTGAAAATAAAATAACAATTATAATATTAAAGCCTGGATAATAAGGATAGTCGTAGTTGTTTAAAAGTCAGTGTTGTAGTGATGCCTTATTTTCCTGTTGTAAGTGAAAATATCAGTAACTTTGCAATAGGATGTGAAACTGCGTAATAAAGTTGTAATAAAAGCAGGTCTTTGGGTCATAAATCTGTTCTGGACCTAGTAAAAGGGTTTTTTTAGAACCCAGAGCAACAACGTGGGATTTACTGAGCATTTGCAGTGCTCATTTGCATTACACTTGGTAGGGGAATGTTCCTTTTTGGAGGCTGAAAATAGTTGGCAGCCCTAACATGTTCAGCAGCTCACATGTTGGGAAAGAATACAAAAATTCTGTAAAATGGTTAAGGACACATTTAACTGTTTGTAGATGGATATTTGTTTTGTCATATGTACTGTAAGGACAGGGAATAACCAGTTTCCAGATTAAAGTTTCCGACCATGAGTTAGAAGCCTAGGGCTCCACTCATGGCTCTTTCCACAAGTTATTGTGTGACACCAGTTAAATCATGTAGGAACCACTTTGGCAAAACACTTAAACACATGCTTAGCTTTAAACACAAAGTCCTCCTGCCAACACCACTGAACAAGTTTTTGTCTATAAGCACTTTGGTGAGTAAAGACAAATTTTGTAAACGGGCCGTAGCAAGATTTCCTTCTTCGACGAGATTACTGTAGAAGTGTATCAGCTGGTACTTGTACAGTCTGTGGCCATTGGTTCTGACAGAACGTGTTAGCATTTGTATCTGGATACATTTTACACCTGGAAATTATTTAAGGAAGGTTGGAAATAAAACACTTCTCCCTCTGAATCAAAGAACAGAAAACTATGTACCTGATTATGATGTCTGTTTTTTCTGACTACTTATGCACCAGAACTTAAACTAAAGCATACTTAAAGCTTTGTCAAACATAACTTTCTCCTCCATCATAGAAGAATTCATTGTCCCTTGTGTAATCTATTCTAGTACTCAAAATTTTCATTTAGCTGGAGTACCTACAACACGTTGCCTGAGGAACCACCCAGGTCTCTCTCCCTATCCCTACAAGCTCATTTAAAAGCTAATCTGAAGTAATCTGTTTCAGTTTTTGGAACCCTGATATAGGGAATTATGAAAATCAAACCTTGCCATAGGAAGAAAAAAATGGAAAAATTCTTCATGCTTGTGGGACAGCATTTCAGAAAGAATGTTTATAGCATCAGATGAACATCCAGGACTGCAGAATAAGATCTGAAGGACCCCTCATCATATTCGTGCAATTAGATCCATTTCAATTAGTGGGAATACTTTTCTGGGGAAAAAAAAAAAAAAAAAAAGTTGATTAAGATTTCACCCAGCAAAACTCGTGGAACGTGTTTTCTGGCATCATGCCACAGTAGCTTCAATTTTATCAGAAAAGCAGTCAAAAAAGATTTCTAGTATGTATAGCATATTCTGCTTCTTTAGTGGGATTTCTTCTAATATGGGAGAGTTCAAGTCTTGCCCCATGCCAAGCTAAGTCAGAACGTCAGTGATAAACTCCTAGGCAAAACCAAGGATCATTTGGTGGAGATCCAGTAAATCACTGTTCTTTCTGAAATAGTGCCATACTAGAATCCTGCCATTCCTCAGTGATTTTCAGTGATGCATGTTACCTCACATGATGCTCACATGATCCAGAATGGAAGTCTCCCAGGGCTGGTGCACAAGGGAAAAAAAAAACAAACAAAAACCCAAACAGTAGACAGAAAAAGGAAAAGGAAGGTGCATAAAGAAATGAGAAGCAAAGGACCTGTCCTTGTGCCTGATGTGCCAGTCAGAAGTAAAATGCAAAGAAAGGTAAAATACTACAGAAAATCATTAGGATGTTACCTCACTAGCTGTTACCTCACTAGCTAAATATTAGTAAATCTGACTTTGTTGTCTCTCTAATTACCATTGCTCATTTTCACCTTGTAAAAAGCAGGTAGATTGAGAAACGTGAAGGTATTTCCAGTGTTTGTGTGCATTCATTGGTTACCTGGGGAAAGCAGAGTGCACATTCATTCCTGCGAGCCATGCCATCAGAATCTTGGACAAAAGAGGATGTTTGCCTCTTCCCAGGTGTCCAGGGGAAAGTGAGCAGTGAGCATTTGCACAGTCATGGAAAGAACAGAACCAAACCTGACTTCTCAAAGGTCATCATCCTAGACATAAATCACTCAGCTTGAAACAATATGTTATCAATCCTTCATTCCTGCAAAGAGATGGAAAGAAGAGTTTTGTTATGAGGTAGCTAGTTAAAAGCAATCACAATAAAATTTGTCTCTTTACTTTGCACTGTCCTTTCACTGACTTCAAAATTTCTGCTGCAAAAAGTGTTTGTATATGAATGTACCAATAGTACTGCACTATCTCAAAGGTACCTTCTAGATCTCTTAAACACTTTCCTGCCCTCTCTTCTCCAGCTGTAAACCCAGAGCAGCTTCTTGATGAGAGCTGTGCCAGTGCTGTTCAAAGTCTTGTGGAAAAGACACCATACAGCTACGTATACAGATATAAAGACTAAGTCTTAATATAGTGGGGGGAATGAGTAAACTCAGTAGAATTTGAGGTTTTGTGAACTTCATTAGCTATTTTTTTTTAAATTCTTGAGGTTTTGCAAAACTGAAAACCAAATGTCTTAGGGAGACAAAAAAGCCCTCTCCCTCCTAGCTTGGCTCTGTGTCCTGGACCTTGGGAGAAAGGGGAAGGCTCCTTGGCTCCCGCTACCCTGCAAGGCCAAGGCCAGCCAAGTTGGAAGGAGCTTCCATGGCGAAAGGAAAGGCAGCAATGCTTGCATTGGCGTTTTCTGCTCTAGTGACAGATTGAGCTTTTTGAACTCTTCCGAGTCCTGAAACATCAACACCTTTTTGTACTGGAATTTCAAATTGTGATGAGCAAAGTTGATGACTTCCTATGCTGTTTCTTCTTTATCTTTTTTTTTATCTTTTTTTTTTTTTTTTTTTTTTTTTTTTTTTTTTTTTTTTTTACATTTGTGGTGTTTATCCACCTATAGATTTGACAAGGCTCCATTTCTTGGATTCTGCAGGCAACTCTGCCAAACCCATGCCTCTTAGCACCAGCTGCAGGATCCTTGCACATACATTCTGCAACCCTAGTTCGGGGCTCACCAGCGGGGATCATGATCTTCTTATTTGACTTCTGAAAGGTTTCCGTAGGCAAAGGGAGGTTTTGTGGACCCACCACGGGGATCCATTCACCCGCTCCACACGGAGTACGGTGCCTGCAGCCACGCTGGCTGCTCCTCAGCTTGGTGACCCACTAGTCCATGGGTTGGGACTGGAGTCCTTCCTTGTGGAGATAACTTCCAGTCCCTCCGATGAGAATGGGACCAAAAGGTGAGATTTCCTGTGTGCTGCTTTCATTGGCCTGAAGCAAGGCTCCCTCCATTAGGAGCAGCACGCCTAAGCAAGCCTTGAGATCACAAGGGATGGTGCTTCCTATGGAGAAAAGAGGGACCAGAGCGGTGGGGCACACTTGTGAAGCTGCTCCAGTAAGCACTCTACCAACCGAAGTGGGGAAGGTGACTGGGCCAAGTCTCGCCTTTGGGCTGCTTTAAAAAGAAAAAGGATAAAAGTGAGAGGATTCAGTCCTCGGAAAGGCGGAGTTTTGCCGCTGTGGCAGCAGAAGCACCAAGCTTCCAGCCGGCGAGGTTTCGCGAAGCCCCCGGCCGGGCCAGGCCGGGCCGGAGGGGCCAGGGACGCGCTCACCGCCCGCGGGGGCCCCGTCGGGGGAGGGGGGGGGGGGG
>WHYT01017239.1:173684-243179 GCA_009806455.1 Tetrax tetrax
TAGGCGAGCGCGGGCCGCCCGGTGGGGAGGGGGCGGTGGAAAGCGGGAGGGGGGGTGAGTGGAGGGTTTTTGTGTCACTGCCGCGGAGGGGCGAGCCGGGGGCGCGCCCCGGCGGCGCTGATTGACAGCGGGGCCCGGCCCGCAGCCCATAAAGGCGGCGGCGCCGGGCGCGGGGCCGCGGAGGGACTGGCGACGGCGGCAGGACATCGCGCTCCGCTCCCCACCGCCCCGTCGGCTCCCCCTATGCCAGGTGAGGCGCAAGGCGGGAAGGCGCCGTGCCCCACCGTGAAGCCCCCTCCGGGGCGGGGGGTGGGGTGGCGGCGGGGGGCTGCTGTCCCCTGTGGGTAACATGGGGCGAAAGGTGAAGGGAGCTACCCCCGGCGAAGGGTCGCCGAGGGGGGCTGTGCCGGAGCCGTCCGGGCAGGGCAGGGTCCCACGGGGGAGGCGCTGGGTTCGAGGTGAAAGAAGTAACGGGCTGCGGCGGTGACAGCTCGGGGTGACAGATCATAGGAGTTCCCCGCAGGGAGTAGAGTATACGGACGGGGAAAAGGGAGCATCCCGGAGTCCTGCCGAAAATGCGTGGAGTTAGCCCGGTGTTGAAGCGGGAGGGCTGTATCCGGAGCCATGAATGTGGGCTCATTCCGGAGCGCCGGGTGCTCCATTCATTGCGAGCGCACACGCATACGGAGATGCAGTTACGTGGCTTGGAACTGCATAGTGCTGCATAGGGCACAAATGGCATCGCGTTAAAAGGCACTTTATCCAGCTATGGGGTCAGCTCCTGGGTACAGAGGACTGTAAGAATGGGTAATCTTACTATATCTATATACATATACACAAGCAAGAGAGAGGAGTTTGTATGACGACACTGAAAAAAGGTACCGAGAAGTGCCCTGATACTCGGAACCAGCATCTACTGGGATTCTGCAAGAAATTTCAGCTGAACATTGTACTCCAGTGTAAAGATGCAGCTACTTATAAGCTGTATCTTGTGAGGTGTCATGTGGTCCCTATGCCAGCTGCTGAAAAACGGTGGAGAAAATAATAGCCTGTATTTTCTGTATGTCTCTCCTTTTTATTGTTAGGGACATTTGCATAAAAAGGAGCTGTATTGTCAAGAATTCCTATTCCCTTCACTTGATGTCATGTTTTACTTCTGGCATCAAGAATAACCCCAGAATAGGTATTACAAGAATAAGACAAGATAGAAATTCTGATTTTATATGTGTAGTTGCTTATAATGAGAACTCTGTTTGTGGCATTTCATGAGGTACATTAAAATATTTGTAGCTGATAAATATTATTTCCTTAATGCTTACTAATTTTTGATTTATTTGTAGGAGTTATGCTGCAGAGGAGCAGGCTGTTGTGGCTTGCTGTCTTGATAACCCTGTGGGTTTCCTCAAATGCTCAGGGTAAGTTCTGACTCTTCTTAACTAGATATAGAGTAACCCTCAAAGATAAAAGTTGGTGTCAAACATTGCCTTACCTGAGCTACAATGGGCAAAGTAATCATGCATGATTTTTTAGAAGTGCCTGGAGTAGTAGTTGCTGAGATTTTTTGGTAGGTACATCTTACTACTGTTAAACAAAGATTTCCCAATAAATAAATATATATTAAAACTGTTTTCTTTAGAAATTGTTGATCAAAATGTATGTAGTCTCAGAAATAATTGCTATTATACTTTCTTTTGGAATGGAAATATATGGTGAAAGTAACATAGACAGAATCATTGAGAGGGGTGAACACTTTAAAAAGACAGAGGTAGAGAAGTAGACCTCTACATAAGTAGGATGTAAATTGGCCCAGTGCCAGGCTTTCATTTGCTTCTGACTTTTTGGCCAGAATCTTTAAAAACAAATCTCTTGCTTCCTCTTGCCTTGTGGCCACATGGCTTCTCATAATTTGATTTTTATTAGCTGACAGTCAAAATACGGAAATTGGCTCAGCATTCTTATCCATTCATATATATATATATATAAAATATTTAATGATTACATTGTTACATGCATCCATGCATAGGCATATCCATGAACATACAGAATGCGTGTATGTACAAGTGTGTATTATATAGCGCTATAAAATGTATAGCCCTATGCTCAGTTAATTAATCAAACATACACATAGAGAAGGCGAGAGTTGTCGTGTAGATGAAAATGACAGGTGGAAAATACAAAGCACTTGCATGCTAGTAGGAGCAGTTCTGTTTGTGGAAGTAGGAAAGTACTGGGTTTACTCTGCTGATCTTCACATCTGTCATATAATTGCAGTTACTAAGTATAGTGTGCAGAGTTGTGTTTCTTATGTTTTTGTAGACACATTGTCACACACTGTTAACTTTTTCAGATGGTGACAAAGAAGAGGAGACTACCTTTGATTTACTTCAAATCAGTAACATAAACCGAAAGACAGTTGGAGCAAAGTTGTTTCGGGGTCCAGACCCCACTATCCCAGCATATCGTTTCATTCGATTTGATCACATACCTCCATGTAAACCAGAGAAATTAAAAAAGATTGTCAAACTCATACGGCAAAATGAGGGCTTTATTCTTTCAGCCACCCTGAGACAGGACAGGCAATCTAGAGGCACTATCCTTGCTTTAGAAGGTCCTGGAATCAGTGAGAGGCAGTTTGAGATAATTTCCAATGGCCGAGCCAACACCCTGGACCTTATTTATTGGGTGGATGGCTTGCAGAATGTGATTTCCCTGGAAGACGTGGACCTTGCCGACTCGCAGTGGAAGAACCTCACCGTGCAAATAACAGGGGAGAACTACAACCTCTATGTTGGCTGCGACCTTATTGACAGCTTCATCCTGGAGGAGCCTTTCTACGAGCAGCTGAAAGCAGAGAACAGCAGAATGTATGTGGCGAAAGGGTCCATTCGGGAGAATCATTTCAGGGTAGGTAGCCTGGAGGAGCTTGGGTCACTGGTAAGGTAAGGACGTAGCTACAACTACTCTGAGGAGACACAATAGGTGTAGTTTTGTTCTCCCAGCACCTCTTGGATTTGATGGGGTAATAGGTGTTGCCAAGCAGAATTTTTCCAGAGTGTGTTTTTATTCATTGCTGGGCCCATGTTGTGTGAATTCAAGTAGTTCTTGAAAACAAAGGACTGGTAAAGCAAAGTCTAAGGCCAGGAAAAGTGCACAAGACCAGTTTACATACTTTCCTTTGCAACCATCCACTTTCTTTTCCTGATTCAAGACTTCTGAACATGTTGCATGTGTTAGAAATAATTGGAAATTTCTTGAAGACATATTTTTCTGTTGAAATACATCTGTTCAAGTCATAGGAACTTGTCATTATTTGTTAAATTTTATTTGAAAAAGTAAGATGGAGGAAAAAAGAGTTTTTAGTGGAGCTGAGGCATGTGGTTTTGGCCCATCCCCTTTCAGAGTATCTTGAATAAACTTTAGTTTCAATTTAAAAAAAAATTGAAAAAAAGAATAGAACAAAATGTTTTGATCAGTCCTGTAAATTAGATTTTTTTCTTTTTGTGGAAAACATTTATTCTTTCTCTTTGTTTTAAAATGAAGCAATTACAAACTTTTGGGTTTTCCTATAAAATGAAAATTTCTTCCTGCCTCATACAGTGATGTGATCTGGTCCAAGTGCTTTATGAGTGGTTTCTTTTCACCCGCAGCTGAAATCAAACTTGAACTCGTGGCTTCAAAAATTTGAAAAGCCCTTTCTTTCTCATCCTATTGTGCCATCTAGTTGTCAGCTAGAGCGTGACATGCTGGAATGTGGGTGACCAGTTTTGGCAGTTAAGTCAGAAGCTCTTGCCCACAGCCTCTTCACTCTTGCCTCCCTTCCTAGCCCATTAGTTGTGCTCATAGAACTGGTTCTGGAGTTGTGCTGTTAAATGGATCACTGAAGTAATCTGTTTTTAAAGTATTTTTTAATTTTTTTAAAAATTTTTGGGGGTTTTTTGAAAGTGAAATGGATACTAGTCTGGTTTTACAGTGTTGTCCTGTGGTAGCGCCAGCACAACTGAGGAGACGGTGAGGTATGGTGCATGGGAATGACTGTTAAAGGATGGAAGTGTGATGGGCCAGGAACTTCAAAAGTTGACTTTGACCTTATGGTGAATGTCTCATAGAACTACAATCTATGACCTCTATGGAAATGGACATTTGAGCCCATTGCTAATTAATAACTTTTATTATGACCTGTTTCAGAACATATGTGACTTTGTTGCTTATAGTACCGAAATTATGTGTAACAAAACTATCAAGAGGGGTTTTTTTTCATCATGTGCCACGTTGAATGTCTTGTAGATTTGGTTTTTTTTTTTCCCCACATATTTACTTATGGCTAAATCTGCTCCGTAGCATGGGTTTGAGAAAGACCAGTTATTGGTTAATCCTAAATTGATCTAGCTGGTGTTTAATTTTTTTTTTATTATTATTATTATTTCAGGGTCTTTTGCAAAATATTCAGTTGATCTTTGATACTTCCATAGAGGATGTTCTCCGTAAAAAAGGATGCCAGAGGAGCCAGTCAAGTAAGGCTTTTTTTTACCTGATTAATACTGTTCAGTTGACTCTGAAACTAAGAAATGTCAATGGTGACGTATTGTCCTAAAACCACACAACAGATCCCTCTGAAATGGTAGAGGAATTTTGTTTAAAAAAGAAAAAGAAAATTCAGTTGCTTTTTAGTGGTAATGGGAATATATTTGTCAGCTATACGCAGATACTATTTCTAGTCTCTAGGCTACTATTTTAGTTCTTATTGCTTAGGTTTATAACTCTAAGGCTCTGTTCTTAAGTTGGTGGAAAAGCTGTCAAGCAAGAAATTATTAGAAATAGAAGGAAAGATGCACATGTATAAAGATATCTACATTCTTCCATGAGAAGTCCACGATTCTTTGAGCAGAAGATTGGCAACAGTGCTTGTGGATTCTGCTCCTGACTCTCAATGGGCCCATGAACAAGTCTGCAAGTCTTAAAGACACTGAATTCCTTGACAGAAAGTTTGACTGAAAGAGGCTTTGGGTTTGAATCCCAAAGCATTGTTAATCAGAACAGCCTAAGGAAAATGAGAAGAAACTCTAAAAAGTTATGGAAGACATGTATCTGACAAGCTGCCATGTATTCTTGTTAGTCCAGTTCATGCTGACCTCACCAGGAGGGGAGCCCTCTGTGTGTGGGAGTATATTGGATTCATCATGAAAGAGTTGTCAAGTATGCGCTAGCGTTTTTTTTACTTCAGCTCATTGGAGGTGCTGGCTATTTTACTTGCCAGTATTTGTAACTGGCAGGAGCTCAATCTAGAATCAGAGGCAGCTGATTCCACGAGAAGAACATGGTGGGTACACAAGTCCATCAGGACTTTGAGGTTTTATTTGAAACTACTACCATCTGAAATGCCACCATTTCTGTCACTTCACCAAGACATATGAGATAGAGCTAATCAGTTCAGCAAACTTTTTTTGTTATTTATACAAAACCCAGAAATTAAGTGTTAGCAGGCCTTAACTTCTTCAAAGGGGGCCAGAGTATTGAGACTTTGTAATTAATACTCTCTAAGACATATAAATGTATGTCTATATCTATATAGGGGTGTGTGTATATGTATATGCACAAAAAAATTAACTGGGCTTGCTAGTCTGTTTTAAAACCTTGATAAAGACTATTGGTTGGTTATTTAATACATTCCAGAGGAGTGTCCTGCTGCAGGACCTCAAACACAAGGGTGATGATGTGTTAGAAATGAGTTGTGTGGGCTAGAATGGAAGCGGCCTTAGATGGCACAGGCGAGAAGATATGCCCTCACTTTTTGGTTGTCAGCAAACCCAGCCAAGCTGTTTTCTGTACTCAGAAACTACTCAGAACTACCTATTACTGGTTTTCAGCTTTGTTAGTGGAATGAAATGCTTGAGGAGCAGAACTGCTGTGGGAAAATAAAATGTGTATTGGGTCTACTTGTAATCTGAATAGAAGAGAACGATGGTTTCAGGAAGAATGCAGTTCAGCTATCCTACTTCCTTTACCAGTAGAAACAAAATTCCCAGAAGTTGAAGTAGAACCTTGAGGGCACATTCAGTGCTCAGAGACAGAACAGTCTCATTCAAGAGGATGAGGTCTCTAGGTGTAAACAGATTGAACCAACAAAACCAGTGAAAGAGGGTGTCTTCAAATGTTTTACATCATTATTGGTTGATCACCACAAAGGGGAATAGTTTGGCCAAATGTTTAGAAATATCATCATATGCTGCTTTAAAGAGGAAGCCAGGGATAATTGAATTCTGCATGCTGATACCTACCTTAGGAGGAATTTTTACACTGTTCAGCTGTTGCAGCTTATGAGCAGCAGGTAATATTTTTTTTAATGTTTATGTTGTTACATCTGTCAACTACCAAATTTTCAGGTCCGATAAGTGATACAGATTTGGTTTTGTTTTTTTTTTTTTTTTAACATATTAGCAAATAGTTCAATTCAGTGTTTTTACTTTTACTTTGCAACACCAAGAGAATACTACATAATGGAAATTACTTATACAACAGCAGAAGACAGCTAATGACATACTGGCTTGAGGCCATCAAAATGACTTGAGAGGCTTGTTAATGCATGGCTGATTTTCTGGCATTGCCTATCCAGCTTAATTACCACAGTTGAAAAATTGTGGGCGATATGTTACTGACCACAAGGTACATAAGTATTTTCCACTTTTGATGGCCCCCCCATTGAGCTGCGGTACAGACACTAAGATACCCAATTTACATGTGGGTGTCCCACATGGCAGATCTTGCCAGTGAAGTGCCTTCTGCTCTGAGGACACAAAAAGCCTGCTGCTTTTTCAGAGACAGGACTGTGTTTTCCTACTGTATCTTTAATCCTAGTATGAGAGTGTGAGGTATGGTGAAATGGTAGCTTGGGATTGCTGTTGGGTTGAGGGTAGGAAAGTATCTCTGTAGTGTGGTGGTTGCAAATACTTTAGGCAGAACTTACGCAGAGTGCTGGATAGAAGAGATGACAAAAACGTGCCTAAGTAGGCACATCAGTAAAATTCCTTCTTCAGCTAGATGAACAGAATGACATTTGCATATGTGAAAGGGTGTACATTCTGCTCTTCTGGTTTCTCATTTTAAAGATAATCATGTGGTCCTTAGGAAATTAGCAGGAAGCCAGAAGCAGAGAACTGATTTCCCAGTGATCCCCAGGCATCTTCTTTCAGCCATTGCCAAGTATCAGTAGGAAGTGTGGATTTAGTTCTTCTAACATAGTTTTGGTTTATGCTTCCTGCTGAGATTGCAGCTTTATTAATGTCCTCAGAATGTTCTGGTCAAGGCACACTCCGTGTTGGCTTGAAAAATATGAAATTAATGACCTGAGAAGTGCTATGGGGGAATCTGAGAAACCTAGTGTTTCAATGTGGTAGGAAAATCACATTCTTTCCAGGGAATCAAAAAGCAGCTGAAATAAACAGTTAGGACAGAGTTTTGATCTGCTATGTGCTATATTGGTTTCCTCCCATCCTGTAAGTGAAGCTGGACAATTACTTCAACTCTGGAATACTGTGAACAATTTATTGCAGACCTTGGCTAGCGGCAGATACTTCGTAGCTAATTGAGAAGCACATCAAGCCAATCATTTAAACCATAGTTGAGAAGTAATTATATAATGTGATCTTATGGGTTGGTTCTTTGTTCTTTTAGCCTTTTAAATGAATGAAGAATAATTCTGCTCCCATTTTCATTGCTTGTACATTTAAATATAACAGTTTGCATTGGATAATCAAGCATCAGATCAAAATTTTTAAAGGGTTGCCACCTTCTGTGACTTGTCAACATTGAGTGGTATTGGACTATTTTGAAGCATATATTTTATGGCTCACATTCCTGTGCTGATTTCTTTTTTTTAGATTCTTATATCCTTGGCTTCTTTCTGTTTGGTAACCTTGAGTTATTACAACGTTACTAAGTCTGGTAAACAAGTATTTATTGAGAGACAGGGCAGTATGGATTTCTGTATAGCTGATACAAAAGTTGAGTGTACCATGGAGTCTTTAGAGAGAGCTTCCATGGAATCCATAAGATTTTTATCTGGTGGAGATTTAAATGCTTAACAGAACACAGTCTTATATTTAATCATCTGTGTTCTTTTTTATTAATTACGGTGATGCTTTCACTTATATTCCTTTTCAAGAATTTGCTATAGACAGGGAGGTCTTTTAAACTGATATTAGAACATGTTCAGTTCTCCCTTTATAATGCATGCAAAGTTCTGTTTTAATTACTATCTGCCTGGTAGAGGAGTGTTTGGAGTGACAGATCAAATACTCAGCCTGATCTTAGCTTGACCTCCATTTCACTTCAGAATTAAACTATCGACATAACAGCTCCTCTGAATTTAACACCAAGCAACACAGAACAGCCCAGAGCTTGGTATAAATTGCATAATGGTCCAAATTTGAGCCAAGTAACCATGAAATTTATGGGCTGAATAAGGACAGTGGCTTTGTGCAAGGAAACTTTCTCCTGCCTTTTTCTGGATCAAGAAAATGTGATGGGTCATGAAAAAGTCTGAAACCCTTAATGGCTCTGAGTGGATAAAATGAGTTTGCTTGTTTGCTACTGTGTCTTTTTGTTATGCCTTCTTCATAAATTAATGTGTTGCAGTGCCAACAATGTTTTAAAGTGAGGGCTGTGTGAGACACAGCTTGGCTCTTAATTTTGAAAAGGGAAAGCCTGTAATTGGAACCAGCTGACATCTAACCCCTCTCTTTTATTCATGGGTATGATCTAGTAGGAAGCTGTGCCAAAATAGATATGTTTAAACCCTGCCCATGGGTGCCAATCCGTGATTTCAGCAGGAATCCGTAATCTGTGGAATAACTTTGTATATGCAGCTCTTCTTTCTTCCTCTCTTGCTACCAGCTGAAGTGAACACCATCAATGAGAGTACTGAAATCCTTCACTTGAGCCCTGCTGTTACAACCGAGTACGTGGGCGAGAAGCCAGAGAAGAAGGCTGAGTTTTGTGACCGCTCCTGTGAAGAGCTGGGAACGATGTTCACAGAGCTCACTGGCCTGCGCATCGTGGTGAACAACTTAGCTGATAACCTCCAAAAAGTGGTAGGTACCTGTAAGTCTGAAGAACTGACAGAAGTCTGTTGTGCAGTATTCTTTCCTTCTTTGTTTTATACCACAGGTGGTTAATAGATGTTTCTGTATGTACCTGTGCATACCTGTTCGTATATCTACATGATGTAGAGGTGGCCTGCATTTTCAGAGTGACTAGTTAGGTAGTTCCTGAATACAACACTTAAATGAAGGCTTGGTTTTGACAGACTGGGTTTAAAAGAGTATACACACATGCACTCATACACAGAGAAAATCAATCCTGTTAAAGGAACTGCAGGTTTGGAAATCAAAAGCTAAGAAACCCAGCCTTGCCTGTATACTGTTGAAGCATTGTTGCTGTGCTTGTACCAGTTGTGAATACATCAACACAGGGTGTACTGAGTACCTAAACAGTAAGTAAATGTATGGGATTTTCGTAGTTGACTTAAGATGGTGGCATGTTACTGAAGTCTACCCCTCTTCTTGTTCTGAATAAGTTAATCCTTTCTGAAGGAAGTTTATTTCCTGAGCCGTATGTCTCAGGACTAAAATCTGAATGAAATCCAATAGTGTCTCAGTTTTGTCATACATAAAATGGTTTGTTTACAAAGTACACATTTTTTTTTTATTTTGCTTCATCTTCCAGTCTGAGGAGAACCAAATTATGTGGGAATTGATTGGGCCTAACAAAACACTGAAGAACCAGTCAGTTTGCTGGCAGGATGGTCGGGTCTTTGCAGATAAGGAAAGCTGGATTGTAGATAGCTGCACCAAGTGCACCTGCCAGGTAAGGTTTTGGAAACATTCTTCTCTGCAAAAACAGATAGTGGGTTTGCTTGAGGTCAGGTGACACCTACTCAGATCTTGGCCTGGACTTTCTGATATTTATAAAAAGTAGTCACCATGTCCATGACATTTAGAACAAATCAAAGAATTTTCACACATGAAATGTTCCCCAGATGCCCACCTCTGTATGTCAGCCTAAGTAAGTTGATTTCTTTGCCTGTAGGATTCTAAAATTGTGTGCCATCAAATCACCTGCCCAGCAGTCTCCTGCGCCAATCCATCTTTTGTTGAAGGTGAATGCTGCCCAGTCTGCTCCCACTGTGAGTATTTAGCCAAAGAGAAAGATACTCTTTGGCAATATTTAAAATCACTGCTACTGTGCTGGAGAGGTCAAGACAAGTAAGAGGTTGAGGCAAGTATTAAAAACTTGTATGTACATAAGGATCATATGAAGTAACTTGGTGGCTTCTGGAGTTACCTTCTGGAGCAGTTGATCTCTCTTCAGTGATTATATTGGTTGCCTGGAAGTAAGCTGATAACTTGCCTAGCTAAGCTGAACACTAAAGGTTAGATGCATGCACACCCTAGTTGTGTTTTCCAAGGCTAGACATTGTGATTGTTGGTTTGCAATAGCATTGTGGACTATTTCTTTTCCATACTGACTGGTTAAAACAGATTAACATAGGTTAGGATGTTTTCTTGTCTTCTTGTGGAGGATGTTGAAGTTCAGATCAAAAGTTTCATGTGGTTTTATGCAATAGTTATTAAGAGTGCAAGTTATTTTTCCTATCAGTTATTCTTGTTCTGTTACTCTATTTCTTCTCTATCATATATTGTCTTTTGGTATAATGCTTTACTTACATGGAACAGATTGTCAAGGTTCATTTAAGACAACGTTGCAAGCTGTGAACTAGACTGTAGAGTGACAATAATTTTAGTAATTTCACTAATTAAGTGTCTTCAGTGTGAGTTCAGTAGATTTCACTCTGTACTAGACAAGTCTGTTACAGAAGAAGAGAGTTGCTTAAGTGTTCTAAATAAAATTGCATTTAAATATACTCAGTTTTTTTTTTTGCCTATTCAAGGGCATATTCTTAAAATATGCTCTTGATCACATTCATTGTTATGTTGTGTTCAGAGATGAGGCCACATATCATCATACTGACCTATATTCTGAAGTCAAAGGCTGTTGGAACTTGAGGTTTTTGATTCAGTCCATTCTAGAGATAAGATCTTCTTCCAACAACGGTCAGTGCCTCATGCAAACAAAAATTCATGAAGATCCAGGGTTCTCATCTGTGCTAACGTCTCATTACATTAAACCATAATTCCTTAACTTCAGTGTCAACTTGGGAAAGCAAAATTAGAACAAGAAATGACAAAGCATATTTTCTACAGACAAAGAGAACTGAAAGCCTTCTGAGTAGGATAATAGAGTGACTTTCAGTGCTAAGTACTTTTCTGTACCTTTTGCTGGGCAGCTGATGACAGTGAGGAAGGCTGGTCACCATGGTCAGACTGGACAAAGTGCTCAGTTACCTGTGGCTCTGGGACTCAGATGCGAGGAAGGTCGTGTGATGTCACCAGGAGTGCTTGTACAGGCCCGCACATCCAGACAAGGATGTGCAGCTTTAAGAAATGTGACCATCGCAGTAAGTAATAAAATATCTTTCTTTTTTTAAAGCTTCTTTGGACTTCTCTAAGCAAAAAAAAAAAGCTTAGTCTGGATTTGCTACAAACACTAACCAGAACAGTGTGTATTTGGACACTCGTATATGCATCATTAAAGTAGCTATCTTTAGATTTTTTTGTCATCTTCCCCCTTTCAAATGTTTCTCCTTTTCCTGACAATTTAATATGTACATGCATTCTGGGCTCAGCTCTGTTAAACAAAAAGATAGTGGGCAATCTTTTATTTAACATTACGAATGGGAGTCTCTTGTTTGAAGTCAGTCTGGAGACCACACTCAGTTCATAATCATGATACATGGGGCCACATTTTGGTCTGCAATTCATTCATGATTATTTACCCATTCCATTACCTTAGTAGCTTTTAGGGATACAGTAATCATGGAAGATTTTTGCAAAATATCACACTGCTTTTATATTTAAGGCATTTAGAAGGATTGTACTCTGTCTCCAGAACTGTAGTTAATACTATTGCAGGTAGCTGCTGTATTCAGCCTACTATATTATCTAAGGCTATTTAAATAAGTATTTGTTTCATTGGACCAAGTTTATTTTTAAGTAAAATATCTAACATGCATGTTAGTTGTATGTTGGCCACTGGGATTTTTAAGAAAGCTGTGCTTGAATGTGTATGCTGACATGCTGGGCTTTGTAAGTGACAGTGGGAAGAGATGGGACATTCATCAGATGAGGTGAGAGACTTAGTAGAAGGTTAAATTCACAAGTAAGTTTGTATTACTGGTGCAAGTAGGCTATTTCCTTGAGTTTTGCTCTTTTTTCTGGCAGTACGTCAAGATGGTGGCTGGAGTCACTGGTCTCCCTGGTCTTCCTGTTCAGTTACCTGTGGAGTAGGAAATATCACTCGCATCCGCCTCTGCAATTCCCCTATCCCCCAGATGGGTGGGAAAAACTGTGTGGGAAATGGCCGTGAGACAGAGAAGTGTGAGAAGGTTCCATGTCCAGGTATGTCTGTGGTGTTGAATCCAAGGTGGTGCAATAATATTCAGTTGGAATTCTTCTCGTTATTCAGATCTAAATTATAGTGAATTTCCGTGATGGAAAATATAATTTTTAGCTTAGGAGTGAACACACAAGGATGTTTTTATAATGAAGACATGCAGTCAGAGGTTTTGTAAACCTCCAAAGTTATGATTTGGCTTTAAATATTAAGAGGTTGAGAAATTTAAATTTTATAACTTAGTGATTTGTCTCTGCATATAAAAAAATGTAAACACTTTCTATCTGAAGAGAAACTGATCCTGTACAAGTCCCTCAATAGGCAGGTTTCTTTGAAAGTATGCATGCACATTTTACATATTCAACATATTTAATTGTTATTATAATTCTTTCTTCCTCATCTACACTTTTTAACCTTTTTAGAGACTGTTTGTTCCACTCCCTTTCACTTTCCTTTCATAGAATTTTTCCTCACTTTTTTTCACTTAGTATATCTTAGTTCCCTGCTCTGTTCTGCCTTTCCTTTCTACTTATGGGACATGAGCTTGATATTGATGTCAAGCTTCTAACTCAATAGTACTTAAATAACTGGACACAGTTCATCTATTATTTGATCTACCTGTGCATGCAAAGTTAGGGAAAAGGTTATTTATTTAAGGACACACACCATTGCCTGTATGTTTGTTTTTTTTTTTTCCAGTACCAAGAACAAACACAGGGTGTGGTTCAAATATATTTGTATTTCAAGAAAATTCAGTATTGATGACAACAGGATTAGTAGAGTTGTACCACTGTAAAATGTGTAGAAGAATCATTGAAATAAGTTATTAATACTGAGTGAAGCAATACTATGGAAGATACACTTATGGATGGATTACAAAACAAGAATAATAGCGGCAACCTTACTGAGCATACTGTTGCCATTATTAAAAAAAAAACAAAAAAAAACCAAAAACAAAACACCCAAGCCATAGAGCTCAGATTTGGCTCAGCAGAAGTTTGTATCCTGTGGTTACACCCTGCTTTCTGTACAAAATAAAAGCTTAGTAGTGAGCTTTGAAGGCACTGTACTTGTTCTGATCAACTTAAGTGGAAATACACCGTGCCAGTGAGCACGGCATGTTGTTTTGAATTATTGGGCAAAAAAGCAGTTGGGTATTTTTTATTTGTTTGCTTGTTTCTGAAATATTGCTATCTTAGTGTAAGGCTTTGTCAGCATCTTTGTTCCTTCTGCGTAGTAAGAAACTGTCTCCAGTCAGGGATCTGAAGAAAGGGTTATTGTTGTTGGCACCAAATGTTGTCCCCGGTATATTGCCTGTGACGCTCTTCTCCTCTCTTTTGCATATCCCAGTGAATGGCCAGTGGGGTCCTTGGTCTCCGTGGTCTGCCTGCACTGTTACCTGTGGAGGAGGAATTCGTGAGAGGTCTCGCCTCTGTAACAGTCCAGAGCCACAGTACGGAGGAAAGCCATGTGTGGGAGATACTAAGCAACATGATATGTGCAATAAGAAGGATTGCCCAATTGGTTGGTATCTAGTCATTCTTTGTTCAGTCTAAATAATTATTATTATTTATTATTATTTAGATGCGATATAAGCTAATGAACAGAGAATACTTCTTAAATGAAGTGTTACATGCCTTTTATGCACCTAACTGAATTTGCATTTTTATGTCTTTACCAGATGGGTGTTTGTCAAATCCTTGCTTTCCTGGAGCAGAATGCAACAGTTACCCAGATGGGTCTTGGTCATGTGGGCCATGCCCAGCAGGTTACCTTGGCAATGGTACCATCTGTGAGGATCTTGATGAGGTATTGACTTCATTTCCATTAACATCAGGAAATCACTGTGAAATTTTCATTATTTGAGAATTACACAGCCATCTAATTCATTTCTTCTTTCTTTCTTTTCCCGCAGTGTATAGCTGTATCAGATGTTTGCTTTAAGGTGAATCAGGTCCATCGCTGTGTGAACACAAATCCGGGTTTCCACTGCTTGCCATGTCCTCCACGCTATAAAGGAAGTCAGCCATATGGGGTAGGGCTGGAAGTTGCCAAGACAGAGAAGCAGGTAAGTGATGTTGAAGAGAATTTGGTGAATTTGAAGCTCAGTAATTCTCACCTGAAAACATCTGTGAATGAAAGTTTGTGATAAAATTGGGTACCAAAGAAAGATAGCCTGAAAGAGATAACTGCTGTTCCAGGATATTTTTGGTTTGAGTAACAAAACACTGAATTTGTTTTGTTTTTTTTTTTAAATGGTTTTATTTTCTGTAGGCATCTGCACATTGCACCAGATAAGTGTAAAATGCCAAGAGCAAGCATTCCCCTGCTTTGCAGTTCTTTCTCTCAGGTGTTTATGCCTAGTCTAGGGATTGGAAACTGAAGAATCAGGATCGTTGTCTCCATAAATATGATGCTGTTAATGTGGGTGTCATCAGACATATGTCTGAAGTTCTCATTCACTAAATTCCATTGGGCCAACACCTATCTTTACAGAAGGAAGTGGAAGTGATATTGAAGACTACAGTTTGATAGACAAGATGAAAATGTTAAAATGGATGGCATGAAATGTCTTCTCTCTATTGCTCTTGAATCAGTCTGTAGTTAGTTCAACATGTGAAGTTTAAATGTAAAACATCTGTCTAAGATTCTCAGATACTGTCAATGAAAATAAGCAAAGTGTTAAGAAAGAGGTAATAAAAACTGAACTTGTGGGGAGCATGAAAATTGATTAGGGTCTCTTTGATTTAAGAAAGTAAGATAGTCCTTGCATACTGACAGGCAGAACACTAAAGGAAAGAGGTGAGTACAGTCTGCTTTCCATTGCAGTTGATTTTTGGGGATTAATGACATCTGGAAGAAAGCAGATGAGTTCTGAAAATGTTAATCGCTTTAATGGTTTTTTGAATAATGTCCAGTTTTTCCTGTGGTTTGTTGTAATTACTTTTGTTGTACACATTGTCTGGAGTTGTGAACTGACAGACCTGTATGACTTACTAACCACAATTAAAATACAGTTCCTCTCTTTGAGCATCTAAATAACTGGCCTGATTTTGACAAAGTTGAGGCATGTGCAACTGGCTCTGAATATCATTGGGTTTCAGTGAGTATGCTCTATCTGTTACAGGTCTGTGAGCCGGAGAATCCATGCAAGGACAAGACACACAGCTGCCATAAGTCTGCAGAGTGCATCTATCTGGGCCATTTCAGTGATCCTATGTACAAATGTGAATGTAGGACAGGTTATGCTGGTGATGGACGCATCTGTGGTGAGGATTCGGACTTGGATGGCTGGCCGAATAATAACTTAGTCTGTGCTGCTAATGCAACATACCATTGTGTGAAGGTAAGTAAAAAAGGTTGATAACAATGCCACAACATAACCAAATTTTCTCTCTTTCTTCCTAAATAGTTGTGAATAACACTTCTCAGCATCAAGCTGGTGGTTGCTTTCATTAAGCTTTCACTGTTACAGCATGCTCATTTTCCAGGAGATGCTGTGAAATGTGTATTTGCTTAACAGTAGTTCCATTAAGGGATTCTAAAAATAAGATCCAGGGTCCTCTGCTTTGGATTTCTTCCTACTCAGAATACACATAAGGTTGAGATTCTTGTGAATAGAGTTAGCACACCAAGTATGAGCTGCCTAAAGCATGTGTGGAGCACAAAGCCATTGAGGAATAATAGGCATCTCTGGGCGCAGGTGAGTATAAAATCTTACCTGCAAGGCTTGTAACAGGACACAGCCAGCCACATAAGGTCTGCAGTTCTAAATCCTTCCTTGAACTACTCCTTCCTTTTAAAGAGTTAAGCAGGTCTTTTCTCTCTGTGAAAACTGACATAAGTTTTGGCAATAGGAACTGAAGAGAGGAAAGAATGAGTAATTAGACAGAAGAGTTCTCCATTGCTTGCATGTCTCATCCTGATGGAGTTACACTGCTGTGCAAAACCAGGCTGAAAGTCGTTCCAGGTCCACCAGTTTAACAATGGCCCAAATAGCTGAGGGGTGAAGGCACCCCCTGTACAGGTAATTCCGAGTTCTGAGTGGTGGCCTCACTGATGGTTGAATGACAGGAACAATACAGAGTGGCATACACTGCAGCAGCAAATTAAGCAACTGGGATGAAGTGAGCTTTACCTGAGGAGAAGGCATAAGCAAGTGCTCAGTTTTAAACACCTACCCATGGGACCACTGGCAACACTGGATTATCTACTTGCTTTCACTAGGGCATGTGCTCAAGTATTTTGCTGAATCAGTCATGGCTGCAGCGTCAAGGCTTTTTCCTAGACCTGAGGTTTTTTGATTTATTTTTTTTTTCCCCAAACCTGAAATGTTTTGGTTTCTCCTTCTCCATGTTAAAGTGATCTACCTCTAAACTGTCGTGAAGTTCTAGCACAATAGCTTTGGATTAAATGATGAGGAGAGAAATGCGAAAAATTACTTGAGTTCTAGACCACTGCAGTGGTTAAAAAAACAAATATGAATCAAGAGACTAGGGAAGTTTGAAATCAAGCTATTTGAGAGAATTATAAGTCACTCAGGTATAATCCAGTTGAAGTTGTGAATCTGGCGTTTTATCAGCAGAAGAGTTTCAGACATTGATGGAAATTTATGCCTCAAACCTTGACCTTCCTTATTGTATTTGATGTCTGTTCATTGTGGATCCAGGCATGAATTGCAATTGCAGTTCATATATTCTCTTTCAGTTCCTGTCATCTGAATCTGTAACATGTTGACTCAAGATGTATTGCAAATTATGAGTTTTCATTAAAAACTCAGCATGCTGAACTCATTCAGGAAAAAAATTACTTTCAAAGGTTGATTCATGGTTTCTGTAATACAAGTGTTGATCTAATAGACACAAGTACTTAATTTAAGGGAAAAACTCCACAGAAAACCTTCAAAAATATCAGATACTTTCAGGTCCTTATATTTATTATGAGTAATGAAAGCAAGCCAACCAAAGCTTCTTCCCTTGAGTTGATAATGGCTGAAAATTGACTTACTGTCTAAGAAAAGCTATATGAATAAAGCAAGTTATTGTAAATAATAATAAAAATAAAATCTTAGCAGTATCTTTTAGTATAAATTTATTTTTTTATTCACATGAAAGTAGAATTTTTTCTTTGTACAGGAATTATCATATCAACACACAACTTTGTCTATACCGTAGCTTCCAGCGGGCTTGTATCTCAACGTTGAGTTGCCAGGTAGAAGGCGTGATGTCTAATAAATCCTCTTTCTAATATCTAGTGAGAGGCTTTGAGTGCACTGGGAGGATCTCTCTTCTCTACCCCACTATTTCTTTTTGCAAAGTTTGTAGGAATTTGCTATCCACGAGATCTCCACCTTACTACTTGATTTGTATGAAATTGGACTCAAATCTCTAGAGACAAACATACAGATATAAACATACATAGTGATTGAGCAAGCTTCAAATAATTTCTTTCCTTGTCTCAAAAAATGTTACAGAGAAGGTATTTCTGCACTCTATGGGCAGATTCAGTTTTGGTCTGAGGTAGGTATGGAATGTGAGAAAAAGTAAGAATAACAGAATGAAATTTTATAGATGTATTTGTTCTTAGCCAATTGTAGAATTGCAGCCCGTTTTTACCTGATTTTAGTATTTTAAAAAGGAATACATGTTAGAAGTTTGGCAAACTATTTAACTTATTTTTTTCAGTGTAATGTAAGACTCGCTCGTTTAAAATAATAATTCTTTACAAAACTGTGATACAAAATAGAGATACATTTGCCTTTTATTTTCAAAGCCATGGGAGCATGAGAGTGCAAAGGTACTGTTTTGCAGAACAGTATAAAGGCATGTTTTTCAAAACCCTTTCTTACACTGTTCCCCTTCATTGCTGTGTACTACTTCGTTCCAGTAACTTTCCATATGAACAACTATTTCTGAAGACTGTCTCCTGGCTTGTATCTTTATTTTTCTGGCAATCAAACTTGGTCATTTTATATGTAATCTTCAAACATGCTTCATGAGTTGCCTATAAAAAGTTGATGTAAGAGTGCATGTGTGTGCATGTGGTATGTTTGTTCTCTGCTAGATAGTTTCATCTAAAATTTACTGGAAACATCTCTGTAACAGGAGAGCTGGGAAATGGAATGATTTGCAGATGCATTTCACTTACTTTACAATATGAAAGCAGCAAATGAACTATCTTTGGCAATACACAAACAGGCACTTTAGAAAAGTATTTGTGATTGATTGTTCTTGTTTTATGGCCTCTGGTGTACCATATCTATTCTTTTGCCCAGGCAAGTCATTCTGACATAATGTAAACATAATGTATTGATTATTTCTTTTGGCCAGGATAACTGCCCCCTTCTGCCTAACTCTGGCCAAGAAGACTTTGATAAAGATGGCAAAGGAGATGCCTGTGATGAGGATGATGACAACGATGGCGTCGAAGATGACAAAGTAAGATGCATTTCTGTGTCTTCAGAACATTCAATCTAAACATCTGGTTTTAAGGAAAACTGTTATAATAGATGAGAGCTCTATTGTTCAGAGCTTCAGCTGAGTTATTCTGCACTGCCTTCCCTGAGCGATGTCTGGTGCAGAGTAAAGCTGTATGGGGTCAAAGGAGAGTAGTGCTGTGCAGAGCAAAGCAGCCTGGGGAACCTGGGTCTGGATTATGTTCTCTGTATCAGTTCTAGGTTCGGTTGTGTGCGTGAAAATAGTTCAATGGAAGGTGATATTGGATGTTTTATTTTGCAATGGGAGAATGATAGGTCTATTGTATTTGAAAAGTTGGTAGATGTATCTGAAGTATGTTGGGAACAAGATATGATGAATAATAATAACTATAAACACAGCCAGCATCAAGGGGAAATGATGAGAGGAAAGTACTTAACCTGGTTCATACTTTCCTCCTTTAGATCTGCCCACAAGACTGAAATTCATTTACCTGTAGAGCCTAAAATATAGGCAGTTAGTCTAAACCTGTTCTCCCTGTACATTCAGCAAAAGGACAGAGACACCTCCAGAGCAGGGTTCACCCTGCCTTTTCTGAACGTTTAGTACGAGTGAATTGGTTTTAGGAATTTACTGTGCCTCTTCGTTCCCTTCAGAGGGAGCCTGGACGGTCTAGAGCTTCAGATGGGTAAAGGTGGGTTAGAATTGCGTTCACAGAGCCTCTACTTAGAATATTTCAAAAACCAAAGAATCATTTAATAAAATAATATGATTTAGTACATATATTTGAAAAATTGTTGCTGGAAGTTCAGTTTTATGAGCGGTATAAAACTTGACATGCTTCTAGATCTTATTCTTGAGTATATAAAATGTAATTCTGAGGAATTTAAAAGGTTGGACTAAAAAAATTGTTTGTAGTAAATGGTTTTTGCTTTAGTAGAGAAAAAGTAGTTTAAAGATTTTTTCCAAATGACCATTCAGATTCCATGATGCTCATGTAGCCCTCACTCCAACTACTTTGGTTTGGTTTTGTTGTTCTTTGTTTTTCACACTGAGTACTTCCTCATGCCTGTGCAAAAGTCCATGTATGATTTCGGGATGTGTGAAACATAAGAATTCTAATTCTGGCAGGCTTTCAAATTAGGGACTAAACTGAAATGAAATTTTCAAAATTCCACTAAAACGAATGGTCTCAGGCAAAAATTTAGCATCAATGAGAGTATTTTATTTTAACACTGCTTTTTGAAATTTTTAACATTTTATTATCATATGCAGTATAACAAACCCCCCAAAAAAGTCAATTCTTGTTTAAATTGAAAAAATAAAAATACATGGTTTGAAAGTGAGGATATTAATAATAGTTTGTTCCAAAAAGTCACAGTAACAATTCTAGTTTCTTCCAAAAAATACAATATGTAGCTCAAGTTGGCTTGATATTACAACATGGTTTGATTTTTTAAAAAAAACCCCACATGTATGAGTGATACACTTTTGTTGAAGTATCTGAGTACAGATCCAATTTAAAATGCCTGTTGCTCTTCTAGTGAGATACAGAACACATTTCACATGCCTTGTACAAAAACACAAAACCAGACAGTGAGCCAGGCTATGCAGGTGCCATCCTGTTACCACCAAGATCTTCAGAGTATGTACAGCTTGTCTATTGAAAAAATAATGGATTAATATTTTGATTTTTAACCTCTGTCCAAGATGAACCACTTCATAGTATGCTCTCATGAGTTGTGATTTATATTCTGAAATCTTCTATTTCTTCTTACTAGGACAATTGCCCTCTTCTGTTCAACCCTCGACAGTTTGATTATGACAAGGATGAAGTTGGTGACCGCTGTGATAATTGCCCCTACGTGCACAACCCTGCTCAGATTGACACAGATAATAATGGGGAGGGTGACTCATGTGCTGTGGATATTGATGGAGACGGTATGCTTCGTGTTTTGAGAATTAAGTGCTCTACCACAAATACATTTTGGTTTATGTCCAGTAAGATAGGCTACCTGATTTTGTACAAGGAATAAAATTGGGTCTATCTGCTCAATAATGCAGGAGAAGAGAGAGAAGTCTGAGGTTCATCTGCCCTGTGTAGTAGGGAGTCAACAAATTCCCTAAATGACTACAATGGATATTGTTGAAGAAAAATCTCAGCAAGTCTTTTGTCAGTGGAATCTTAAAAAAAAATTCTTTCCTTCATCTGTGCTCCAAAGTAATCAGGGTCTAATATAACACTTTTGTTGACTCTTTTTTTTTTTTTTAGGGAGGGAAAAGAACATCAGAACATCTGTGCGGTTAAGACAATATCTGTGGGAAGTTAATCTGCTTTTCTATGAACATACTGCAAAGCCCACAGTAATCCAAATACACATCTTTAATGTGTCTTAAAATATTATTAAAGGTGTTTATTTCAGATTTGATCAGAGTTAAGGAGGGAGAAAAGCACTTAACAGTCTTTCAAAAATCATATCCCTGCAGCATTTCAGTTTTATGAGAATCCAGAAGTACCAGAAGTTGAAGAAATCTAGTTTTGGATTTCATTCAGTAATGTTTTAAACTTTTGGATGCTTGTCCCACTTGAACTTCTGAACATTTTGATCATCCTTCTGATCATCAGGGTTTCGTACTTGTGGGAGTTTTGCATTTGAATAAAAATGTAATCATATGCTATTGTCTGAAAGATTATGCAAATATGCAGGGACCATGTAATGTAGGAGAGGGTACTTGTATCCTTTGCAGACAGCTACGCCAGCATATCTTATTTTGGCTTCTCTTCAACATATTGTGTTTTTGAAGGAGATTGTCAGTTGTAAATAAAGTTTCCTGAGGAGGAACCGTTTCTTTTGGAAATTTGGCATGCTGTAGAAAAAATGATGCATATATTCTGGTAAATTGAAATTATTTAGTGCTGAGAGAGCTGAACATTAATGCATTTGTTCCTATACAGAACTCTTCAGAAATTCCATCATGTTATAGCTGTGTGTTCTATGCCATTCCTTAAAGTGTCTGGGAAGAAAATCCAAATCAAATCTTTTTAAATCATATTTAAAAAGAAAAACACCCCACCCCTTTATCTGTTGTTCTATGAAAAAAAGGCTAAATCCTTAAGACATAATCAGCCCTGACTCTAGCAAAATCCCTTAGTAAAATACATATAGAAGTATTTTTATTTTATAAATGAATTCCAAGAAAAATGGAATTAATACTGTAATTTTCTAGCCTTAGTCTTTTCACTATTTCATGTTGTAGCAATAACGTTATAGCAGTCAGAAAGCCTATAAACTCCTTAAGACCATGGCTTCTTTACTGGTGACTCCTGCAGTCTATGACTGACTGTGCTGGATGCAATACCGTTCTGATTTCTTCAATTTTTTGTTGTTTTTTTTTTTTCCTCATAGACATTTTTAATGAACGAGATAATTGTCCTTACGTCTATAACACAGACCAGAGTGATACAGATGGTGATGGAGTTGGCGATCAGTGTGATAACTGTCCATTGATGCATAATCCAGACCAGGTAAATGTTAGAGATGGTTTCTTTAATGATAATATCAGAACAAAGGCAGAGAAAAGAACAGAAGAATTGCTGTTTTCTTTCCTTGTGGCGAGTGAGAACAGCCTCAGGGCTGCATTTGATATGCCTGAGTTTGTTGGTCCATGCACAGATAAGTAACATCAAGCATACAGTAATGATCAGAAAATGTGCTGCCCAGACTGCAACTTCCCTGTGATCTCTAAAATTAGAGCAATGAAGATCATGACCAGAAATCTACCCTGGAAATGTCTTGGTGATCAGATCTTATGTGCTGATGGCAGAATAAGTAGCTATACTAGTTTGAAGTTATATTTCTGCTTTAAGCCCAGTTGTCATAATGATATCACTTGTCTCCAGAGAAGTCCTTGAAGAGGAATGTTGAGAAATTAAGTACCAGGCTACCTGTAATTTTGTGTTTAGCAACAATAATACATTTACTTTTTGTTTGTTTGTTTTTGTAGACTGATGCAGATAACGACCTTGTTGGTGACCAGTGTGACAACAATGAGGACATAGATGAAGATGGCCACCAGAACAACCAAGATAACTGCCCTTACATCCCCAATGCTAACCAGGCTGACCATGATAAGGATGGTAAAGGAGATGCTTGTGATCCTGATGATGACAATGATGGTGTCCCAGATGACAGGGACAATTGTCGCCTCAGATACAACCCTGAGCAGGAGGACTCTGATGGTAAGAGCAATGTAATATGAATTTCATTTAGTTCTTAGTATCCGATTCTGATCATGGAGTATTAGTATTTGGTGAAGAGAAAAACTTCAGGTCAGACTGAGCTGTTTTTGACATTTGAGACACTGTGGACTTCAATGGAACTGCATGGTCCAGTCTGATCCAGAGTCAGAGCATGAGGAAGCCTCTTTGACAGGGCTCAAACACGTGCATACTTATTTATAGAACACCTTTAAATAAATTAAAAAAATAAAAATAAAAAAAAAACCCAAAACTACACCAGATTTAAAAAATATATATTTCTGATTTTCACTTTGAATTGGGAAATTCAAAGTGAAAAAAAAAATTGGGAAAATATTTCCAATAGCTTGAATTTCAAATGTCTTAAAAATTAAAACCAAGCTGCTTTGCTTTCAAAACAAGCTGTTTTCTGAAAATTAAAATGGAAAAAATGTGGTTTAGTGCTGTTTTATTTTGAAAACCAGACTATTTCTCCAGGTTTTTTAAGTCTAAAATTATTGTTAATTTTTAATTATTTTTGTTTAAAAAAAATATTTCTGAGCAGCTTTTTTCAAATTTGCCTTATAGGAAGCTTTAAATATGTCTTGATTAGGTACATGTCACAGTTTAAGAAATGGATACATAGCTATTTTTCTCCAGTTCTGTGGTAAGATGTTGATGGTCAGTCTCAAACAGTCCTTCTCTGTGTTTGGCAGTATTTCAATAATGAAATGGTGATAGTTTCACAATCATAAATGTAATTTAGTAAAAATATATCTGACCCATATGATCCAAACCCACCATAATATGTCTACTAGTAATGGCCCTTGCAATAAACACAGGTGAGCAGTTTCTGTTCTGAATTGTACAGCTTGCTGGAGCCATTCCATGGTTATTTTGGTGAAATTGAAAGCAGAATTTAGTACCTACACAATATGATTTTATGTACATTTAGAAAGATACAGTCCTGAGCCCTGACTGATTTCCTGGTAAGACAGCTGGTTGCAGTAGGAAGTTTCTGGTTTGCAGTCAGTAGTAGTTCTTAAATTACTTAACTCTTCAGTCCAGTGATATAATGGGAAGATCTCTGTACTTGCCAATCTCTGGAATAGCTCTATAATTTCAGAAATATTCCAGAATAAGAGTGTCCCCAAATTGGGGTAGTTTGTTGTAGTCAGCTGTCACCTGGATCTTGTGAGAGATAATACATTTATATATGGAGTAAGTATTCACAAAAATAGTAAATTTAAACAGTTTAGCCAGCTCATCACTATCATTAGTGGCAAGTCCAACAGAAATCCTGGAAAAGCGATAAATGAAGCCAAAAGATGCTCCCACGCTCTTGAAGATGTGAGCTATAGCATATAAAGATGAGCCCCTGGAGAGAGTTGTTGGACGTGGTTGGGTAAACAAAACACTTTCTGACTTTCCTTGATGGAGAATCAGTGTTGTCAGCAGCAGTTCAGTACCAAAGTCAGCAGGACTTTCAGTGAATAATTAGATCCTCCTGTGACTCCAGAGCTACCTCTTTCATATTGGCAAAGGGAATAAAATTGGAAATTCATTCTCTTTTCTCCAGTAAGTACCAAGACAAACAGGTGCAGGAGCACACAGCTGGTCAGGATTTGGAGTTCTCCATGGCTGATTGCCAGGGTGGAAAATAGGACCATTTCACCATGTATCTGAGCTGCAGAAAAGTCTTTGGGATATTAGATGCTTCAGCTTTGTCTAACTACTGTTTTTTTGGCTGTTGCCTAAAATTCATTCTGCTCTCTCTCTGAAAGCATCATACTTGGATAGTACTGTGCTGGTTAGGCATAGTAATGTAGCTTTCTATTATCTAGCAGTAGGTCAATATTGAGTGAGTTGGATCATCGCTATGTCCCATTGTGTTAATTCTCATGTTCTTAGAGCAGTCACGGACACTTAAATCAAAAAGCAGATGCTCAGCTATATTGTATGCCACTGAGTAACAGTGACAGTGGCAATGAGACATTATATTTTTTTTAGATGCCTGCTTTCACCATCTGCTACTCAAGGCAAGTCACATTACTGGTTTCCACCAATATTAGGGGTAAATTAAGAAAGGAAATATTTATTTTTTTTTAAATATTGAGCATAGTAGAAGTGTTGAGCAGCAGCACAACCGTAGCTGGGCTGTATGGATGTATTTTTAGGTTGTCTAAAAAAACTTCTTGCAATTCATATAACAAAACTTAATATTTCAATTCCTCCAAAGCTAGTCCTGTTGGATACAGTGCTTCTTTCTTTTTTCTTATATTTTTCTGAAGTGCTACATTTTTTCTAAGACAAATTGTTCTACCCACAAGTGAAGGGGTGACTGAGCGTGCATGTATATTTTACTGCATTACCATCCCCGCTTTCTTTTGACATAGATATGACATTTCTGCAATCTGAAGCACCTTAGCTAGATTGTTGCTGAAGGAATCTTGAGACAGAGATAAAAAAGTCTGAAAAGATATTTAGTATCTTCAATTGTATATAAGGATTTAGTAATATGCCAGAAGATTAAGCTTTTAACACTATTGTTTGTATTCATTTATACTGCACATGTTAAAATGAGGCATTGTATCCACATCTGGGACAAATCAAACTGAAAATGTAATACAAGCATTAGTGAATTACATCGACATAGCAAACTTCCAACTTTTCCCACCCCGATTCTAAAGCAGCATATTGACTGGGGCCAGATTGATCACTGTCATAAACCACTGACAGGACAGTTTTATTAACAACAGTTTTGGCCCTGATCTAAGTTGATGACTTCTTCCAGTCGTCACCAGCAAAGCTGCAAGCAGACATTCAGAGAATGAAGCTTTCTTCAGAGTTGTTTGGAACATTCTTTGAGAAACAAGAGAATAATGTACTTGTATGTATCATAATTTTCTTCCATCAGTAGGAGAGCTGTTAGGAAGGCTGAATAAATTGCTAACGATTGCATTTGCTTATTCACATATTGCTTGTAGGTGATGGCAGAGGTGATATTTGCAAAGATGACTTTGACAATGACAATGTCCCAGATATTTATGATGTATGTCCTGAAAACAATGCCATCAGTGAAACTGATTTCAGAAAGTTCCAGATGGTGCCCCTGGACCCCAAGGGAACAGCTCAAATTGATCCCAACTGGGTTATTCGCCACCAAGGCAAGGAGCTGGTGCAGACTGCCAACTCTGATCCTGGAATAGCCGTAGGTGAGTATGAGTTGTCAGTCATCGTCTTCATAAAAGTAACCAGTGATCTGGTGATAAGGAGAAAAAAAAAGTAGATAAACACACCTTTTTGGTGCTGCAAGCTTTGGTCTAACACACAGGGACAGTGTATATGCCCACATTAAAAATAGCTCAATGCTATTTTGGTTTTTGTTGACCATTCATCTCATCACTGACTGCAACACGAACAAAATACCCAGTAGAAGAACTTGATATAAGTAGAGTGCCTGCTGTCTTCAATGCCACCTGTAAACAACTTGTTTCTCTCCAGAAGCCTCCATGTGATAGGTAGGCAAGTGTAATTACATCTTCTGCAGGTAAGGAAACTGAAAAATATAGTTTATGACTCCTGGAAAAACTCAGGATGGAGCTAGGACTCCCGGGTGTGGGTGGCTGGACCCAGCATTGTAACTCGATGGTTTGTCTCTTTTGTCTTCTCCCAGGCTATGACGAGTTCAGCTCTGTTGACTTTAGTGGGACATTCTATGTTAACACAGACCGTGATGATGACTATGCTGGCTTTGTGTTTGGCTACCAGTCCAGCAGTCGGTTTTATGTTCTGATGTGGAAGCAGGTTACTCAGACCTACTGGGAAGACAAACCCACCAGGGCTTACGGCTATTCTGGTGTGTCGCTCAAAGTAGTGAATTCAACAACTGGTGCTGGTGAACACTTGAGAAATGCTCTCTGGCACACAGGAAACACCCCTGGACAGGTAAGAGATTTAAAACTTGAGGCCAGTGATGCATGACTTAATATTTTAAAAAGAAGGGAGGTGTCTCAAAAATAATTTCTCTTCACACCTCAATTTTTGCAGATGTTTATCAGCTTTTCTACAATTCCCATATTACTAGTGTTAATAATAACATTTGGATTGTGTTTCAAAGAAAACATTACATGTATAAAAAATTATGAAGGGAAAAAATTATGTGTATGAAAGGGAAGATGTGGTGTGGTCCAAAGAAAAAGGAGTGAGAGGTCTGAATTATCCGCAAATCCTTTGTGACCTCCGTATTGGCACTTGGTTCTTCAGCATTCCAGCTTGTTTGAATTACACGTGGTTTAGAGTTCAATAACCAGTTACAGCCAAAGAGAAAAGTAATGAAAACAAAGAGAGAAAAACTGCTGCTGTTCCAAATAGGGGCCAGCCATGGAAGAAACTTGTGCCTTTTGGAACTGAAGTTAGTGGGGCTTCGCGTGTGAATAGGAATTTTGCACTTTGGAGCTTCATGCAGGAACAAGACCTTTACTGAGTGAGAGATTTCAAGGACGAGGCAACAGGCAGTAACATTTGCGCAAGCTGCAGTCCCTCTCCTTTGGTCACTCGTGCAGACAGGAAAAGTAGCATTGACTCTGGCAGTGTGGGTATGTTTGTGCAGAGAGGGGCAGGACTTCCTCAACAGAGTCAGGTTCGATGCTGTAATGATCTTAGTGACACCAGCCATGAAACTACAGATGAGTAACTGATCAATAATAAAAATTTTCATTACGCTCGCTCTATAAAAGAGGTCTGCTGCTCATACCATCAAATGTTAAATACTATTTTCAATTACATGCTCTGCAGCAAATAAGCTTTGGCTGCATATACTGCTGCTATAGTAGATGTACAGTTACTGGAGCACAGTCTGTTTCTAATAAGGCATTTGTATTCCTACTCTAGGTGCGTACTTTGTGGCATGATCCCAAGAACATTGGCTGGAAAGATTATACTGCTTACAGGTGGCATTTGATTCATAGGCCTAAAACAGGATTAATAAAGTAAGAAATGTTTCTACACCTCTGTATTTTGTAGTAGTAAAACTTTTGTCTCTGTTGATATAATAGCTATGTTATCAGTTTCTTTGTTAGTTGTGATAGTGATGAGACTTGTATGCAAGTTTGTTCCAGTATTTTAGGGATTTTTTTTTTTTTTATCTTCAGAATAAGTTATTTTCCTTTTCAGATGTATTTAATTTAGTCTGGATGGTTCAATGTTTACATTATCTATATATTCTTAAATTAAAGAAAAAAAATAAAATTCTTTCCCAGTAGCTGTTCTATAAAAGGACTAAAAATTCCTGAGAAAAACTCAAAGCAAGATTAGAATATGAGATTCCTCCCCAGCCTCTGGAATTTGAATGAATAAAATTAATTAGAAACATCAGAATTGCCACAGGGAAGTAGGCCAATGATCTGTCTACTTCAGCATCCTGTCTCCCATAGTGGCTTATATGAGATACTGCAGAAGTAGCCATGAGCACATCTGCAATGCAGACAACAAGGAGCTATGGCATATGACTTTTAGAGCCCAGCTCTTTATCTGATGTTGCAAAGAATGAGCATTAACTGTCCACGTCAATTTTATCTTCTACTAATTGCTGAAACTGTAAAGGACATTTTTCACAGGGCAGAGTCTGACCATACTTCTTAAGGTCTTGTTTGTGCTTATCAGCAGGGGAGTTTCATTTGGCTGTGAAAGACAAAGGGTAGACAAATTTTAAGTTATCTGCTTCTTGGAACAAAAAGAGTTGTTGGTTGTTTTTTTTTTTTGTTTTTGTTTTGTTTTGGTTTTGGTTTTGGTTTTTTTTGCATCAAAGTATTGTAGTGCAAAGCATTGACCGATACAGGTCAAAAGGAAACTTGAGTTTTTCATTCATGTTGCTATTACCTATATCTTTCTTTGCAGAATCTACTTAGTGTCAGAGAAAATATTTTTCAACTGGTATCACATTAGATTAATCTAACATGACAAATTCTAAGGTCCAGGACATTAAATTCCTTCATTCTTAATGGTGTTTTAATAGAAGATATATAAATAAAATCAATTATTTCACTAATATAGTCATGAAAGCATTTTATTTGTACAGAAATATTAATTTAATATTAACATGATTAGAACTGTGTAATTTTTTTTTGGTGGGATGAATAATTCATTAAACTCTTCCCATGTATTTTAGGTTCTTGAAATTTTGAGAATTATGTTAAGTAGGGTTACATGAAGATTAAAACCTGTCATTGATTTTGCTGTTCTTTTTACTGTCCATTAAATACTGTTTTCAGGGAGCAGTTTCATACTTGTCTTTGTGCACCTTTCATAAAATCAAACACTTGAAGGTAGAGCAAATGCTGGCCGTGCCTTTCTGCCTAAGTAGAAATTGATCCCTAACCCTCGAATTCTCGGAAGTTGCTCAACTGTGTTCATCCTCATGTGAAGCCATCCTGCTTTGTGTAACTAATTTATTGTTAATCGAAGGAGGACCATAATCTGTTCCTCCAGAGAATGCTCTAATTAAGAGACTATAAAATCACTTCTCATTTGGCCCAAAGGCTATTTTAAGAGACTGAGAGCCTAAGAACCTTGACTATCACAAGATCTCCCATGAGAAGTAGAGAATCCAAGTTAAAGGAACTGCAGTCTATCTGATAGGGAAGGAAAATGAAGAGACGCCTTTAGAATCGATCTTTTGGCTCCAGGGTGGATGCCTGAACTACTACAAAAACAAAACAAAAACCCCCAAAACGCAAAAAAAAAATCTCCCCAAGTTCTTTTTTTTCCAATTTATTATTAGTCTAGCTGTTTGTGTCCAAATCCTTCCATCTTTCCTTAAGCTCTTAAAATATCTGAAATTGAAATTCAGTATGTCTCCAATTAATGTTTTGTTTGACTCTAGAGGGATGGTTCTTCCAATTTCTGATGCTGGCCCTTGCACCTAAAGATAAATAAATCAGCCATTCACAGAGCTGTAAAGACAACTTTGCTAAATGATGTAGTGAGGTCTTGTGCTGACCTCTCGGTTCACAGGGACAGGGGCTTATCAATGAAATCTAGTACATGACATAGTTCATTCCAGGAGACATGACTGTTCTAAATAAAGAATTGGGAAATCTTTTGCAGATGGTATGCGTAAAATTACTTATGGAACAGCTCCACTGCTTTTGATTAATGTGTAATGGCTGCCAGCCAGATGGGTGTGAGATAGAGATGAGAAGCGACCCTTACAATGAAGTTGGGTTGTCTGGTGCCTTGTTAAAATTAATTCTGTTTCAGTTCTTGGGAACTGCTACCGGCCCCTAGCAGTGGACACTATTATCCTCCTTGTCTAATTTAAAATATCTTCTTCTTTACAGAGTTTTAGTGTATGAAGGGAAACAAGTCATGGTGGATTCTGGACCAATCTATGATACAACCTTTGCTGGTGGACGGTTAGGTCTTTTTGTCTTCTCTCAAGAGATGGTCTATTTCTCTGACCTCAAATATGAATGCAGAGGTTAGTTACAGAAAATGTCTGGAAAATGCTGAAGCCTTTGATAACCTGTGGAGCAAGCACGTAACATGGAAATGAAAAGTATCCTCTAGTTACTGAAAGCAATCTGTAATATCATAGCATGTAGTAAACCTTTTGTTGAAATACCACAAATGCCCTTTGCTCATATAGTAATCTCAATTTGAATAACAAAACCCAGATGTTTAATATTACCCACCTGGAAAAAAATGAGATAGAAATCTCTGAGCAAGATACGCACTTAGAATTCTCTCTGAGTATCCCCTTTCCTGTGTAGGCTAATTCAGTGTGTCCTGCGGGCAGAGAGCTGCTTCTGGATCACCCCTCTTTCAAGAGGCATGAGGGAAAGAGAGGAGATATTTTTAACGAGCAAGTCTGTCTATAGTGCCTTGTCCAAAATGTTTTGAAATACAGAAAATGCTTTTCCAGGTTTTCTTATATATGATTTTTTATATACATTTAGATACATGGGTGCAAGGCATATATGTTTTTATATAAATGTCCTCATATTTATAGGAAAATGCAGGGCAGGAAACATTATACTGCCTCCTTATATTGTGTCATGGTGGAGCTCTGTTCTTGTGTGACTGATCTCCTAAGCAAAGAGAACAACCACAATTAATATCTTTTTTCCCATTTCTTTCAGATGCTTGAGCAATGGTTGCCGCATTACCAGCAAAGTACTGTAAATGCTATGCAACCTAGACACCTCAGTACATCCTGGTACTCCCATTTTCTATTTTTGTGTACCTCCTGTCCTCTATCCTTGTGCTCCACTCACCAGGTACTTCCTTGCTGCCATGAGTGCCTCAGCCATCCCTCCACCCAAGTGCCTTCTCACAGCCAGGACTAATGAAACCTAAACACGAGCGTCCGACCCACCACTGAAGCAAAAGCAGATTGATACATTAGAACACTTTTGTACAGTGAAAACGTAGCAAAATGTGTTTGTTTGTTTATTTGTCTTTTTAAAGGAATGACGTTTACATATAAAAATGTAATTACTTAATGTATTTATATATATGGAGAAAAAGAGATGGTTGATGATTATCAGTCATTGTCTGGAAGTGAGAACAAATATGTTTGAATAACTTTTTAGGTGTATGGTTGACACTTCCTTGCTCTGATCAGGACTGGACTTCAGAAACACAAAGCCTCTGGGTCTAATTTTAGCAAAGTAATGGAGGGCCACACCAACAGTATCTATAATAACAATGATAATAAAGTAAAGGTCAATTATGAACATTTATTGATCCAAAAAGATGTTCTTTAGCTGATGAGGATGCTCTTAATAACACCCATTAAAATTAGAGTTGGTAGAAATGTCAAATTTGCAACCTAAAGCATTGTCTACTAGAGGCTTAATTCAGACCAAAGAGATTTGAACTAGAAACTCCCATATGAAACGGAAGAGTGATTCATTTAAACATCTGAAGCTATCACTATTGTCTGACTTTCAAAAAATTATTTCCAGTTGTTCCGTTTCAATCATACTTTGCATTCCCTTGTAATAAAGAATATGCCATGGCCGCGTGGAGCAAAATGAACCTGAACCACTTTCCCACCTCTGCTGCAAAAAGCACTTTGACATCCTGAATCCTGATGTGGGTTTTTGAAAAGGTGGCAATGCCACTGTTACTTAATTTGGTAACGTATGAATTTAAGGTTCCATTTATAAATATTTTGTTAGTATTTATTATGATTATCACACCGAGCTACCTTCTCTGATAATTTATTTTAAAGCATGTCATATAATGCATCAGTAATACATTCACAAATAATTATATTTTAAAACTATTTTTAAAAGCATATCACAATATGTAGATACTGCCAAAGCATGGTATACAGTTTAAGTATAGTGTCATTGGTTATATTCATGTATGCTTTAAAGTTAAGTGAATAATAATAAGGAATTTATAAGTGGAACCTTAATATATATCCAGTTACCCTAAGTTTAATATTTTTTATTGTTACCTATGTCTGCTGTATATAGAACTTCTTAAATAATGCTGAAGGGATACCAGTGTTTATTCTAAACAGATACAACAGTTACTCAGATATACAATAGTATAAACATGTTTAACTTTTTTTTTGTTTGTTTAAGTTGTATGAGCTTTGTTCACAAAAAGAACACACGCTGGTGTAATTTTAATCACAGATGGGTTTACTAATGGAATAATACAGTACCTCTGCCTTCTTATAGGGCACAGTGAGCTAAATGTTGAATCAACTTTTCCTCCCTTGAAATAGATCTTGTTGCTATATTCATTAGAAAAGAATCTGCAGTTGCTGGCTTTATTGCACATCTCATAGTGTTCATATTATCAAATCTTTTTTTTTTTTTTTTCTTTAGATTTTGTTTTGTTGTTGGTTTTGTTTGGGTTTTTTTTTTGTTTGTTTTTTTCCCCCAAATCCTCTTCATGAGGTTTTTAAATGTTTCAGCTTCTTTCTTCTGATGTTTCAAATTGTATCCCCAAGTCCCAAGCAGAAGGGAGGGTGACTTCATTAAATGTAATGATTGTAATGGCTGTGTAGGGTTTTTTGTTTTATCAGAGAGAGGCATCAGTGTGGGGATGAAGATGTTAATATTTGGACTGTATCATAATTTTCCTATTCTGTGTAAATTATTTATAATGTTTTTTTAATTTCTTTTTCATTTTTTTTTCTTGCAAGTGTGTGTATGTGAGAGAGAGTGAGATCGATGAAATTTCATCTTGTTTTGCCAAAGATTGTACATAATTATTTATTTGTTTACATGGACGGAACTTTATCATTTAACGTCCTAATTCATTTAGTCAGATCCTCATTTTTATATATATATATATATATTAAGAACTTAATGATAGGAAATAAACTGTAAAAAGGTTTTATAAACAAAATTCTCTTTACCTTTTTTATAGTTAAAATGTTTCTCTAAAGAAAATATGCCATTGCCTAAAGCCCTCAGTTAAAAAAGCCTCTTATCTTGCTATAAACCAGTTCATTTAAGCAAACCAGCAAATCTGTTGCTTGGTCACAAGTTACTGACTGTCTTCTAAAGTTATAAACTGCAGGTTTCTCTAATATCTCTGACAAGACATCATTCCCCATGAAGTCTTTATCTGGCAAACTATCCCAAGTTTTATTTACAGCATTGCAACTGAAAAATTTTGGTCCTTTTTTCTTTTCTTTTCTTTTCTTTCCTTTTTTTTTTTCCTGAACTCATACACACATTCTCTGTCTTGTGCCTTGGCCCATTGTTTGAACAAATATACAATCCTATTCTGTAACTGCTTCTGCTTTGAGTCACATCTGAGTCACTGGGAATCATTGGTGTGAGGAAGGATTGCCTTCCTCCTGGACAATTTCAGGAACAAGTGAATCGTCACTAACCAAACAGAATAAAATCCAAGAAAAAATTCTTAACATGAGAGGTCTTTGCCATGAATATGAATTGTTCCCAGGGAAGAGAAATTGAATTGGATTAGGAAAAGTAAGAATGCCCAGCATGGTCATATTCTCTTGTACATATCCCATCTATTCACTTTTCTTGGCCTTAAAAAGATCCCAGCTGTTAGCTTTCCCTGCCTTTGGTTCCAGTGCGAGTACTCACAATATTACACAAGAAAGCTTTCAGCACAATCTTTTGATGAGTCCTTTAAAATAACACAAATGTTCAGGCTTTTTGAGAGGTCATTTTCTTCTATTAATGCTGCAAGGACATAAATGATTGAAGTGTTCAGGTAATAGTGTGACCAAGATCTTGTTACCCACATTCTCAGGAGTACCATTTGAGTCTCTGGTATGGAACTGCAAGAGAATTTTGAGCATGAACACTTAATGATGATTCAAAGGGGAAAAAAAGAAATCTGTTCATGGAAACCAAACAGAACCCTGGAAAATAGACACAGGGAAACAAAAGCACTTGAAATGTGAAATCATAACAGCAGCACTTCCATAGTAGTATAGGGTCTCTGAGAAAAATGGAGAGGGAAGGACCAAAAAAGCCAATATTATGCTGTAAATGAGCAAGTTCACAAAGCAGTGGTGTCCTCTGACCTCTGTCCATTGCTCTAACTACAGACTTTTGAAGATATTTATACGCCCATCTACTAAAAGTCAGTGATCAATTTCTTCCCCTTGAAAATACTTTTGATAATTTTTATGTGTCTTATTGTTTTTTGGCCAGCCAAAAATCAGGAAATAGTGAAATCCCGATGCTCCCCTGAAATTAATTTCTGATGAGGCTTCTTGACCAGTTTTAAAACATGAGTTTTTCAGAAAAATTTTGGATAAGCCTCTGAATTCTGAAAATTTAAGCTGAACTCATGGCATTTAAGGATCTGTCCATTATAGGAGTAACACTTTTGCCATAGTTTCTTCCAGAAAGGAAGGAAAAATATAATTCACCCAAGGATTATACTTGTGATTTTGCATATCAGGCAGCCCAAATATTAACATCACAAATGCTAACATGTGTCTACTCCTTTCTAGCTATACAATGGGTGCAGAAGCTGAACAGACTGTCACGTTCAGTGGGCCAAATCCTCATCTTTCTCAGCTCAGTGGGAGTTTTGCTATGGACTTGAGTGATATCTGGATGAGATTCAGGGTTCGACTTGTGCTGTAAACCTCCGTAGAGGAAGAGCTCTAAGGCTCATATGGGAACATCTGCTCTCTAAAGCCATTTGAAAAATAAATATCTGTGTAATAACTTGGCATAGTCTTGTTCCCAGTGTGGAGAAGACCACCCTTGTAGATCAGGAAGGAGGACTTCGAAGCAAAAGAAATCCAGGACTGATTAAACCAAAGGTCCTTCTAATCCATTATCATGCTTCTTGAAAGCTGTCAGTACCAAGGGTACCAGAGGAAGGTATAAAATTTTATCATTAAAACATTATATATACATTAGCATGCCTAGAAGGAAAACATCATTCCTAGCCTGAGGTAGTTAATAGGTGGTTTCTGCCTGTGTGTGCACATGGCTTATTTTGCACTAATATACCTGCAAATATTCTTGTTATTAATATCTCAGATTATACACAATATACAGTATAAAATTCCTTTTGCCAATTTCAAGTCTGTCACTGTTTCTTAGTAACAGCCTTTATTTCTCACAGACTGCAAAGGAGTGAATAGTATATATTTCATTATAAAGCTGCATGTTAGAAAAAATATATTCTGCTTTGCTTTTACTGCTTGTGTGCATGTGTCTGTAATGGGTTGATGCAGTACATCAAAGGTAGAAGAATGTCCTCTGCTTGTTGAAAAGATCAGCTGTCGTGTTGCAATTCTATTCAGGTACAGGATGCTACCTATGGTTATGGCCTTCTCCAAGTCTCTCTGTCTAGCTTTTGTGTAGACCTTTCAGATATGCATGTGTGCGCACGCACACACCACATACAAAAATCTACATATTTCACAAAGGGTAAGTGTCATTCTGTGCTTGTCTTGCTTTTAATGCTTTCCCTAGCCACCTGCTACTGGCCACAGTTGGAATCAGGCAAATGAACTGGACAGAGTTGTAGAAACTTTCATCCTGTCAATGATCTTTGATCATTACCTGTTCATCTTGATCTTTGTAGAGCTAGATGTGAATATGTTTGATGTTGTTCCTTTAGAAGCGAGAGAATTCCGTTTCAGATGTCTCCTGAGTGTTTCTAGACTCTTCAGTGCTGCTGGATGCACCGGTCTCTGGATACTGGAGGCATACATTGCAAATCACACTTAAAATCTTAGCAACAGCTGTAATAAGGTAACTTGTAACTTAGAAATTGGTTTTAGTCATTGAGATTACGTAGTCATTCAGTAACTTTTAGGGTATATAGTCTTGACACTCCCTTTGTGAGCTGATTTCCTCTCTTTAAATCATGTTGACACAAAAGCAAACAAGGGAGAGGGTGGAAATCTGCAAGCGCTGTCAGCTGCTGCGATGGATAATTTTTGACCAACGCCTTTTTATATTTGTGAAGAAAATGAAAACCAGAGTTTTCAGTTTCATGCAAAGCAAGTTTCTCTGAGACAGTCTTCTGATTGATCATTCAATCCAGTTTTCCTCCTGGAGTCACTGCTGCTGCCTTCTTGAAAGTAGCAACAACATCCAATAGAAATTCTTGGGAAGGACCTGCCTATCATAAAGAGAAAATGATTCAAGGTATTGCAAAAACAATATCTCAGCTTGCTTTAACAGATATTTAGGAGCAGTGGCTACCAATTGTTAAGACATTCCTTGGTAGTGAGACTTGAATATTTTAGAGGTGGAGCATGGAGCCCAGGCAAATTAATCTCCTGATTTCTGAAGATTCAGCTGCAGTGTCTCTATGATTTTGCGGTCAGAAGTAAAGGACCACCCAGGTCAACATGGATGTAATCCAGTGGGTTTAACTATATGCAGTAGCTCAGCCTTGATGCTGAAGAAGTGCGGACAATGTCTAGAGGTGACACCAGTGATGTGTGGAAGATCACCAGCTTTCCTAAGTGAGATTCAGTTACGAAGATATTGGCAATCACTGCTCTAGAGGACAGCACTTCATTTAAAGAGAGAAGTTCCGATGTTTGTAAAGGAGATCAGGAACAGGGAGAAAGCCAGAACATTGTTAAATGTTCAAGTTAAGATTTACACAAGTTTTAGAGAAATGGAGTATCCATAGGCAGTAAAATAGCAAGATACCACATTCTTGTTTTTTTTTCTTCTTGGAAATCCTTCTTTTTAATTAAGTACAGAAAAAAATAGATAAAGTGTGTTGTGGTTTTGCCTAGTGAGGGGGTGCCTAAGGTGGTAGCTTCTGTAGGAAACTGCTAGAAGTTGCTCCCCTTTGTTCAGTGGACTTGGCCGGGCCTAGGGTGGACCTGCTGCTGGCCAAGGCCGAACAGATTGGGAGCAGAATATCCCGTGATAACGCCTCCGTGATAACGTATTTAAGAAGGGGAAAACAGGAAAAAGAGAGAAGAGAAGATGTGAAGAAGCTGAGCAGGGGCAGAGGTGCAGAGGGGGAGTCGCAGGCCTCATGGGCCTTGCAGGCCTCACCCTCTGGCCTCCTGCCAAGCAGCCGACTGGGCCCAACTCAGCCCAGCCCGTCTGTAAGAGGTGAAGAGGAGATGAGATGGATGATGTGAAGAGATCCTGAGAGGCATCTGCCAGCCTGTTGTGAAGAAGTTTTCTTGTGAGAGGAACAACTGCAAATGCCAAGGTCAGTGAAGAAGGAGGGGGAGGCTCCTGGCCAAGATTCCCCTGCAGCCTGTGGTGAGGACCATGGTGGAGCAGGTTGTCCCCCTGCAGCCCATGGAGGTCCACGGAGCCCGTGGAGGACCCCACACTGGGGGAGGTGGATGCCTGAAGGAGGCTGTGGCCCGTGGGGGGCCTGCTGGGGCAGCTGTTCTGGAGGGACTGCACTCCGTGGAAAAGATGACCCACGCCAGAGTAGTTTCACAAAGGACTGTGGCCCGTGGGAGGGACCCCACACTGGAGCAGGGGAGGAATGCGAGGAGTTCTTCCCCCAGCTATGAAGCAGCGGCATAAAACAATGCATGATGAACTGACCGCAACCCCCATTCCCTCTTCCCCCCTGTGCCGCTCTGGGGCAGGGGGGGAGGTAATAGAGATAATGTTAAGCCCGGGAAGAGGGAGGGGTGGGGAGGAGGTTTATCTTGTTTCTCTGTCTCATTATCCTGCTAGTTTTAGTAATAAATTAACAGTTTTCCCCAAGTCGAGTCTGCTTTGCCCGTAACGGTAACTTTAAGGATTTCTCCCTGTCCTTATATCTCAAGCCATTTTTCTTATATTATCTCTTCCTGTTCTCTCGGAGGGTGGGGGGAGTGAGAGAGAGACTGCGTAGTCTGGACCCAATCGGGGCTGAACTACAACAAAGTGTTATTCTGCATTCAATTTTTTCAATATTAAAAATAGAATCTCCCACTAGTTTGAGAAGGAAGTATCCTCTATTGTACACAGAGGGAACTAAAAGTGCTATTCTTTATATAGCACCAAATTCTTCCATAGGATTTAATTCCTTGCTTTCAGTTGAAAATGTTATAGGTTTCTTGGTTAATTCAACAATATTAAAATGGTCATATTTAATAAATTATTCTCTCAGATGCTCTTACATGATGTCTCCATTGAAGACAGGTGTCCAGAGCTTGAAATAGACCTTAAATCAGTATTATTTATTAAATGGAAAGAAATTAAGCCATTTGTGGTTATAGATGGGAGGATTGCCCAACTCTGAGTAGGAACTGTATCTTCCACCACTGAACAATCAAGAAACCTATTGTTCTTCATGCCTATCATCAGCCTTCCCTGTGCTTTGAGAAGATAATATCCTCCCCTTCTTAAACATGGGAAGAGCTGTGGCTGAACAGAAATGAGGCAGAGGGCTTTTGATCACTAGGTCAATGTCTTTATCATAAGACCATCTATTTCAAAACAAACAGGCACAAGTCATTATGACAGCAATATGAAAACACCAACAGTTGTTATTTCATCTAACAATGAATTAACCTCCCTTTAAGACAAATTAAGACAGACAATCACAAAAATTTCTTATTTGAATGCTTCCATATTATCTTTTTCACATCTGAAAATTCTGATCATTCATCCAACCATAGAGCGCTGCACTGGAGAGGGAGATCAAAAGAATGCTCTCCTGCTAACTTGTTAGATTTTGTAAGTTGAAACCTATACACTGGAAGGCCCAGACTTTCAAACGTATCTCCAGATTTGAGTACAGAAAAATGTTTCAGAATTAACGGCTGCTTTAACAAATAACCCAGGTATTTAATACATTATCTGAGTTTATTGGTAAAACAAATAATATTTCTGGAACATTTTCAAAAGAGGGGGAAATATTTACTATATGACATTGGAAAATGAGTGGATAATATCCACTTTTCTGCAGTGATTGGAGGGTGTTCCGTGTAAAAACTTTTCATGACTTAGGGGCTTTTTTTTGGTTCCTTTTCCATCTTGAGTAACTTTTTTGTGAATAAAAATAAGAAGCTGATTTTTGTTACTAGCAATTATTCTTAACTGCATGGAAGACTTGATGCCTGGTTAAGTCTTAACTTAAATTATGTGTCTTGGGAGGGAAAGTTCTAGCCAGAACCATTTCTCTCCTCTGCAGAGAGGAATGACTGTTCTCCTTCAGTGGACATTGACTACCTTCTGATGAGAGAAATAGTACAACAGAGTTACTGAGAACAGGAGCTGGCACCTGTGGTACGAGTTCACTTGACCCATTGCAACAGCCAAAGAAATAGCCAAGGTAAGAAATCCCGCATGGAGCTATCCCTGTGTGCAGTCCCCTACAGAGGAGAGTGGGGAAATGTGCTAAACCCACAGAGACGTACTTCAAACACTGAGGTCTGCAGATCAGCTCCATGGCTGCTGTGTTGCCTGTACTTAAAATACTTTCCCTATCCTCATGCCAATGCATCTGTCTACAGTCTAAATCCAGATTTAACATCTGAATGCTGTGCTTACAATTTTTTTTTTTCTTAGTTATGCCTATAGACTAAAACTAAACAGTTTTACTTGCTTATTTCTGGAATATTCATGTCACTGTTGTTTTTTCTCTTGTATGAATTGGGGTTTTATAACACTCCTGTATGTCCCAGAGGATGAAATAATGTTTTGAAAGAGCTCTTAAAAAATCTCTAGTGCAAAGCATTGTGGTGCTGTAGCACTGTGAAGGATCGTTTCTTGTGCCTCTTTGTTCCTGTTGAGGATGAGTTAATAATGTGGTGGCTGCTATTTCTCAAAAAGTATGCATTGTTTAGCTCCATAATTACATACATACTTCTTTCCCTGTATTGTTTCTCCCAACACAGCATGAAATATTGTGATTTAACAATGCCGTTGGTAAATCACCACCTGTTTCATATCAGCTATTACTTCATATCAGCTATTTAGATCCTGCCCAATTCCCGAAACAGAGTGGAGCCACTGCAGTTTTTACAGTACTTTCAGAAATAAAATATTACTTAGAAAACTACAGCATTAATTTCTATAGGTTCAAAATAAATTAATGCTCCACTCGCACATATGGCCTTCTTATAAACAGGAAGTTTACTTTTCTATCCAGTTTTGATTAAATATTAATATGATTTTTAATATATTGTCACTTCCAGATGGATATGGAAAAGATTTTATCAATATACATTTTTGTGCCCTGTCCTGTAACATTCTAGGAAAGTTTTAACACTGAAAAGTGGCTTGGAATACCTTTGGACTGCTATGTCTAAATAACTCAACATGCAGAACTGGTGTTTCTCAGGATGAAATGTTATTTTCTACAAGAAATTTTAAACGTTTCCCTGTGAAGTGTTTAATAAGTGAAGTAAGAAATGACAAGTATCTGAGACATCTTTACCTCTTCTATTGCTCAGTCTTTAGTCTGCATAAACGTGGCCATGAGGGATGAACCAATATTGTCAATTTGCCTTATTAGGACTAAGAGTTTTTCATGCACATGTTCATAATTTTGAGGGACATACATAATCTGACACTTCTTATGTTGCAAGTGTTTTGCATTAGAAATGTAAAATAAAAGCGAAGCCATGGAAAAAGTTATTAATTCAAAGGGAAACAATCTCAAAGCATTTTAATTTCCTGCTATATCCATATTTTTGTATCTCATCATCTGCGGCTTTGACACGTGTTTATACTCTGCACTGTGATGTCCCTATCACATGAGAAGTTGTTCCATTTCTCCCAGGGTTAAACCTAGAGGAAAGGTAGAAAAGCCTTCCTTTTTTTACCTCCCACAGCTCTCAGAAGTGCACAGCAATGCCAAGATGAAGGGAGGCAGAGCTTCCCAGTGTCACAGATCAGCGGGTGCTGAGAAGGATACTGGAGAAGGATAAAGACAACAAGGGGGATACAGATTAAATATTAATGTCCTGAAATGTGTTAAGCCAAAGGGATTTTTAAAGAACTTATCTAAAAAGAAACTGTGCATGTCAAGTGTATTTGTCACCTGGTCTATCTAAGGTTCTTCTCCATTGATGATACTTCACATTAATATTGGTAAAACTTCAAGGAGTACATTGCAAAGAAAAAAATTCTCCTTATTTTTATACTGAATGAAACACATTTAGTATACTATAAAAAGAATTGTTTAATTGTCAAAGAGAGTTTTTTTACTTTTTCAGAAGGAGGTACGGAGCCTTGAGAGTACAAGAGGTGCTGCCATGGGAGGAAGGGAAAAATTCAACCCTTGTGACAAGACAGAGATATTGCAGAGTGGGGAGTGAGGAGGGCATCTGAATTTGTGTGGTTCAACTGTGAGGGACAAAACCATGGGAAACTCTATTAATAAAGTCTATTCATACAGGCTTTCTGTTGATTATTGAGTCAAGGATATTAATTTTGCTCATCTTGGATCAGTCACAAAGCATTTGTGCCTATATCCATTTTTAACTACATTTGCATATAGACAAACCTGTATATAGCCATATACAAAGTAAGTGCTTATATACATAGGGGTTTGCATGCAAATCACAATGAAAAATGAGCCTCTTGCACAATTGCTTTTAACAAAAGCGTAGCTGCTTATTCAAAATAGTCAAGGACAAAAGTATTCGTACTAAATTTATTGATTTAGTGGCAGATGGAGACATACTGCCATGATTTGTGCTGCAAAGGGGCCTCCACTTTTTTAAAGTGCATATGCCAATATCACTTTACTGCAGCTATTGGACAGGCAGCAGAAATCTCTCAGATGGAGACATGTAACATACCAGATGTGGCTTACAGGAAAGTGTACAGAGAAAGCAGTAGCAATAAAATTGCACAAAATTTTATACGGCCTGACAAACCACACAAAAGATGTGGGCACGGGGAGAAAAATACTGTGCTCAAAGTCATAAGCAGTACTTGCAGAAATGTAGGCTCTAGTCTGCAGAGATCGTCAACCAGTATCTGAACCACCTGAGACGCCTGGTAGGATCCCCTGGGGAACTGCTGTGTGCATCAGAAGCCAGCTGCTAGTCTGTCTTTGTTGTTGTGCATTCTTTAGTAAACAGATTGTAAAACCAGAGAGCCAGATTCTTGCTTTACCTCTGCAAAGGCAGGCTGAAGAATTAGATGTATGCATAAAATACAGAAGTTACATTCCTCAGAGTGAGCTCACAGAGGTGGCATTTTTCACTTACGTACTTTTTGTTTGGGAGATTTTTCTTTTTTTTTTTCTGTTTTCTTCATCCTTTCAGAACAGAGCGAAGGCCACTGATTTGTGTTAATACCTAAGAAATACTGAGGCTTCTTAAAGATGAAAACAGAAGTTATTTGAGATTGTTAATGGTGAGATGAGGGCAAAGGTTAAATCATGTTTCCCAAAGGAATACTGGTCATAAAGCACTGGCCATTTGGTCTGTGCATCATGATGTCCCATTTGCAGCTGTGGCTGTAAGAAATGCTCTATTTCCAGATGTGTGAGAAAGAAGATATTCTGGTAAACACATGGAAAAAAAAACCCAAACCAGAAATGGGATTTAACCATCTGAGATGTAGATATCTATACCTGGCCTAACTCTTTATAATTCTTTTTCAGTTAGTAAAGAAAAGCAGGCTTTCCTAGACCAAAGTTTTATTTTAATGTAGATGTATAAAATAGGACAAATAAATCTGAAAATCTCAAATCCAAGTCAAAATGAAGCCATGCACTTACAAAGCTACTCTTTAGGATGCAGAACAAAAGCATCTCTCCTGTTTCGCTCCACTCACAAGTGACTATAACACTATAGATATTCTATATTTTTCTGCTATGTTCTTGTAGTGAGAACATTTCTCTTATGCACTGTTAGTGGAGTACAGAAAAATTATTCCATAAAGGTTTTTCAAGGTACACTTAATTTTATCTAGGAAATACAGCAAATTTTTGTTTCTTGCTATGCTGGTTCAAAAGGATTCATTACCCATGTTCACTCAACTTACTCCATCCAAGCTGACCTCTGCTTTACTCAGACCTCTGCACTGAGGTATTTGAATAGAATGACTCATTAATGATTTGTTTCTGAGCTTAAGCAGAAAGATTCTGATCACATAGAAGGACTCAAATGGCTGTCCTTGCAGCTGCATTCACTTGACATCGCTCATTCTAGAGATATTAACAATATTGGATAGATATAAATCATCTCCTAGAACTTTAGGAACACTGCTGTGGTACATAGATCTTTGCTGGGATATAAGAAACCTCATCACTAAACAAAAAATAATTTCTCAGCAACTGGTCCAGCTGGCTGTGCTTGGAGCAAGGGGGTTGGACTAGACAATTTCCAGAGGTCCCTTCCCATCTCAACCAGCCTGTGATGCCATAAAAGATGATGGAAATTAAAGGAGCTCTTACATAGTCTGCTAGAAGCACCGGATTCAGGTGCTTCATCATTATTCAACGGCAAATTAAACTAAGTAAGAAAATCTGTACATTGGGATTTCAGTGGTAAATTTAAATCTGATTTTTTAAAAAAAGGAACAGTGATATGCATCAGGCTGTACGATTGCCTTATATTTAACCTATATGTAGTACTACATGCAGGACATCAAATTACATAGATCCTGAGGGAAGACGGAGTCCTGACTACTCTATTAGACAGGCACAGGAAGTCAGTGTAGTCCTATTTAGACCAGCAGATGTATGAAGCTGGCACTGGGTTTAACCATTACCAGAACTGCTTGATTGGTCCCAATATACCTCCTCTTCATCAGAAAATCAGATGATTGCAGAGCACTGTGATGATGCTTCTTGTCAAGAGCTTCCACCTCTTTATTCCTCTGACTGAAAAACATTTCCCTTGATTGTAGTCTAAATAAGAAAAATATAAAATATTTTTAAAAAGAAAAAAAACAATCAAATTAAGTAAACAATTAAGGATACAGAACATGATTTGTACCTACTAGATCAATTTTACAGTTAAAAATGAACTAGGAACTGAAGTAGGCTTTTTACTAATCCTGGTTTTTCAAAGAAATGGAGCTGGCAGGATCATGCTGTCCATCAGTCTATCATCTACTAGTAAATCACTTACAGAACTTTAAAGCTTGTTGGCTTAATCAGCTACAGGACATAAATGCATTGGAAGCCAGTCACTAGTTCCATTGCCCATGGAGTCACTTGTATCACTGGTGATACTGGGAGAGCCCTCATATGAGTGGCCTATTCACAGGAATTTAAAGCAAACAAACAAAAACAAGCCATTGTCATCATCTCTTTGTTCTATATTAGAACTATATTTCTATATAGTACTGAAAGCCTTAGCCAAGCTTCAGGGATTACTTGCTAGGTGCAGCACAAACACAGTTTAAGATGCAGTTTGTTGTCCTGGAAAATCTCTTAAATGGTCAAGATAGACTAAAGATGCACATGTGCAAGAGTGTGTAGAAGTCATAAAAGGAAGGAAAAGCAGGTGGAGAAAAATGCTATAGGCAGGTAAGGGGGTTTCCCCAAGTTTCCACAGAAGGTCTGTGAGAAACTGAGGATGATACAGTTTTCCCACATGTCACTTTTTGTTCTTTCTCGTTCGCTTCTGATGTGAAGTCTTACACAGGATTTGAAAAGTCAAGAGGAATGAGCTTAGTTTGTGCACTGGCACATAAGATCTTTTGGACTAATTGTCTTCCTCCATGTTATGGGACACAAACATTGCTGTCTATGGTGATATGGATAGAAGTAACAAGTATGCATCCAGGGAAAAAAAGACAGGAAAATATTTAGGGGAAAAAAAATAATCATACCACTCAGGGATTCTTTATATTTCAATAGAAACTAATTTGAAATAGTTAAACAGTCTAGTATTTCCCTGACAGACCTTTATAAGGTTTTTCATTCCATTTTTGCTCTTTATAGCCCATTAGACAACCAGAGTATTTTATCTTCCTTCTTGACATCCTGAATAAAACGTATCCTTCCCAAACCAATCAGCCAAAGATGCACAGAATTATGCCATTATTAATTAATTCTTTCATGTTTCTCAGAACCTTCAGATACATTGATTAACTAAACTTTGGTTCATTGCTTGACAAAATATTTTCATCCAGAACTAAGGAAACTATCCCTTTTAACTCTGTTTTTATATGTATTCCAATATTTAAATACATTTAACCTGGGATGTTTTCACTGGATAAGAGGATTTGTTATCCCAGATTAGTACTTGCTGTGCCTGAATGGCCTAACTGAATTTCTCCCTTTCTCACTGGTACACAAATTGCTAAAGCACACAGTGCCTCTTCCCTTTATTCATCTCCACAGAACTCTGCAAGAACTTCTGCTTTCAACTGTGTGATTTCATATGAAGTTGGTTCTGCTGAATAGGGAAGAGTGAAGGATAATAAAAAAAGGAAAAAAAAATCTTTAGATACTTCTTACTTCTGAGGTCCTTCTTTCTAAAGAAGTACTTTATTTAAGTAAGAAGTAATTCTGTTTTAAGAGATGGGCAGTGTTTCAATCCAGTAATCCCATTGTGGCACAGCTTATCACAAGGAAGGAAGCTCATTTGTCTTCTGACTACAAACTAAATCTGGTTAAAGAGCTTTCGGGCAACAGCTAATGAACTAGCACTGTTAAGCTGACACTACTGCATATATTGACTGTAATACAAAAGATTATACTGGGACAACACGAATGCTGAGAAGAAACTGTGCTGTTACACCTGAACTGCCTTTTATATTTGTGGCATCACAACAGGTGGACATGCAAGAAGCAGGAATGTTCCCAGAAGATACTGTTGGGCAAAGATTTCAAATTTCAACTCCATACTGTGTACACATACCAATAGTGGAGAACACATACGGAAAAATACTCAAAGTGAAAATAAATGTTTCAGCAGTCACACTTCATAACAGTACTGAGAATCAGAACCTCATGTTTGCAACTCTTCATCACTTCTGTGTGGGAATATCTGAAAGCCTTAATTGTCCACAGGTCTAATCATGAGGTGATGATCACTGCCAACAAAGTGCTGAGAGCTCTCAGCTTCCGCTGCAGTCAGAGTGGGGAAATGAGGACACTTGGTTCTTTGCAGCAGCAGCATCCTGCCTTTCCAAACCCATACTGTTTTCTGAAGGTCCTAGTTGAGAACAATTGTTGTCACTAAACAAATAATAGCAGCTCAACTGGAGTCTTAGCTGTTCTCGGGCTGACAGCCTCAATTTCCTAGCCTGGCTTTGAAGAAATTCCTTTCTGACTCTGGACGAGAAACAAGGTATTTAATCTGCGACTCGTGGAAGACCATTCCTTCCCCTGTCCTCCTATGCCTTTCATGTCTCCTTGAATTGCATTTCCTACCACCAGCATGCAAGGGAAGCCAATTCCGATGACGTCAACAAGAGTCCTCTGAGTGGGCTACGTGTCATCAAAGAGCTGCTCCTTGGAGGAAACCTGGAGCAGGGCCCAGAGCAAACACAGGCTGCCAGCCTTGGAGAAACAGAATGGGGCCAAGGGGCACTGGCGTCCTGTCCTTCTTTTCATCAAATCGATCAGGCACCAAGGAGCAGTTCCAGTAAAACAGTCCAAAGCAAACACTGTGATTTTGAGAAGGATAAATGACACAAGAAGCCAAAGGAGTTCTTGAAGAAATGGTGTGGTAATATTTCATTAGACCACCTACTGCCACAGTTAAATGTGTCTGTTTCGTACAAGTGTTAGGTGATGAGGTCTTAAAATTTCTCAGAATCAGCTCTGCATTCAGGTTCGCAGGACAACAGGAGTTGGCTTGCAAGATAACGGGAAGCCATTGTTCGGGTGGTGGTTTGATGTTTCGACAATGTTGAGGCAAATATACAACACAGTCTTTTACAGCAACTTGATGAAAGGGACATGTTTTTCAGTGCTACTTTCCTCAAAATGTGTTGAGCTAGATTTATTCAGAAAAGTGAGTTTATTTCAAAGCTGAAACTCCCATACTACAAAACTGATGATTGTCATGCAGTTCTAAGGTTTGTGGTCCAAATCTTTGATTTCTGTCTTTCTGACAGCAAGCAAAGCAGCAAGCAAGCAAAATTTACACATCACTTAACAGAGACGTCAGTAAAAAGGAACAAATTGTTGAAAGGGACTGCCTGATTTTTCCTTTAATCACCATGAAACCTAGACATTACCTGCACTTTCCCCAGTGCCTTTTCTTTATTAAACTTGCATTGTTTGCAGGGTTTTTCATGTGAGTGGTGAATAAAAGAAGTCTCTGGATTTAGACAGGAGAAAAAAGCACTGAAATTTAGCATGGAGGATTTAATGGTCAGCCTCCAATTGCTCCACGGTCACTGCTATTTGTCAGTCCTTACTCCGGCCTGTGATAACTCTGGGGTAACAGCTGCCCCTCTCCCTCACAGCATCTGGGGCCATTGGTGATGACCCTCCCTGCTATCAGGGAGGGAGGGAAGGCCACACAGGGCCCTGACAAATTGTTGCTATTCAGACACACTCCACTGTTATTCTGAACGCCTCTGTCTAGAAGTCTTGGCAGGGTTGACTCTTTTGTAAAATTTTAGATATTTTGTGGTTTATACCAGGTTATGAAGTTTGGCGGTCTTTTAATGAAAAATAAAAGTCATCCTGCCTGCCAAACCAGGTTGTTCAGAGCTGCAAAGACTGTCTGCAAACCATAGAGATCAGTTAAAAATGCGTTCATGCTCACTTTCTCAAAAACCAGAAAATCAGATGCGTAATCCCACATAGGAATTAGGGCCAGAAATTGTATCTGTTCTCTAGAGTCGCTTCTTTCTGTGCTGATTCAATACCAAGCTTTGCCTTGCAGCAGGACAGCAGTCCTGTATGAATTTCTGCTGCTTCTCCACTAGAGAATTAACTGAGACAGGCTGTGCTGAAATGAAGCTTCAGCTTTGCTGGCATCCCACTAGAAATGACCTTTGGATTTTTCAGATGAGTTATGATAATGATAGGGGCTGATTTCATAGAGGCTTCGTCCTTTTCTTTCAAGAAGTTCTGTCATGGAGAAACACTAGTGTTTTATTTTAAAAGTAATAAAAGTTTGTTTCCCCATTTTCATGTAACTCATCTCTGCTCTTACAATAGCATAATTTTATATTATTTATATGAAGACGGTATGGATTGAAGTTAGGATATTGTAAAAGAAACCAAGTGTTGTCACATCCAAGGCAGGACTAACTGTGTTCATACCCATTCTGGTAGATATTTACCAGTGTGGACCTTGGGAACAAGATTTTCTTTTATTAAACTCTTTGTACAAGCCATTTATGACCACTATGCCTTCCTTGGTTTTTGCCCATCTCAGTTTGTTTAATCTTTCCTTTTAACTCCCATTTTCCAGGTGGTTGATCTGTTTTCAACTGCCTCCAGTTAATTCATATCTTTATTGAAATAGAGCCCTACCCATTGCATAGCACTCCATTGAGCAATGTCTACACTGCAGCAGAAAATCTTTATTTATTTTGCAAGTTGGACTCTTATTTGAATATGAATTCATAGTTTGTTTGGGGTTGTTTTGCTTTGTTTTGTTTTGTTTTGGTTTGGTTTTTTTGTGGATGTATAACACTGCTGACAGATTTAGCTGGTTACCAACTGTTAGTCCCACACCACATCCTTTAGTAGTTGCTCTCCATCTTGTATTTGTCATCTTGATTATTTCTTTCAGAGATTACCTAATGCTTGTTCTGATGAATTTCATCCAGCTTTTTTTTTTTCAGACTAGACTGTATGTGAGATATATAAGTATTGAAATTAGTATACTTTGCTCAGCATTCTCACTGGGTTAACTGGGTTTCTGAGAAGGCATGTAAAAACACACCAGCAACAGACGTGGTACAAAACAAAAGCTATTTTGTGAGTTTCGAGATCACAAACCCAGTTTCAGCTGCACTTTCTACTATGCAGACAGGAAAATATTTCTGTGTGCCAGAGTTTCTTGGTCTGATTTACCACACTTTTTAGCCTAGGTCTCATTTGCTTATTAAAAAAAAAAAATATTACCTTGCTGATTCCCCAATGTTCAACCTGAGGTATTCTCTTCTGCACTATGACAGAGGTCAGCTCTTGGAGAGCATGTTCATGAAAACAGACTTGCTTCCATGAACAATGAGATTTGGTTAGCTATCTAGACTAAGAGTTTTTGCAAAAATATACCCTGAGGATCTGATAGCTGGAGCAAGCACTGCTTAAGGGCTTTAATAAACTTTCTGGAAAGGGGAGGAATGGCTACCCTCTGCAATACATCTTGTAACTTAACCAGTCTTCAGCACTGGCAAGAGAAGAATGGCATGTCTGAGCTGCTGGGGGGCCCCGGAGCAGTACATTCTCCTCCTTTAAAATTGTCTGCTGCCATTTATTAGGACATTCTAAGAGCTTTTTTTTTTTGCATCATTTTCTTGTTTTGAGGGGATTAAAGTTATGGCAAGAATCTGTAGTATGCACTTGTACTCATTAACCTCCCAAGTTGCTTCATAAGCATACAAACACATTATACTGTGAGGGAATTGCACAACACTATCCATTAATTCATGTCAAGGCTATAGTCTCAATCTTCACAATCTCTGGAAATCTAGCCAAGGGGTATAACCCTTGTAAGACCCCAGAACTCTTTTCTCATGACTAGTCAGGGTTAGACAAACCATGGTGGGGTCCTGTTATGTATTTATCTTGTATTTGTTTTATTTACTAATTTTTTGATCCACTCCCTTGAACCTTTCAGAATGAAATAGTATTGCTTTAACTAGATGAAAAGGAAATGCAAGCCAAGGTTGAATGAAGAAACACGAATATTTATAGTTCAGACAATTCTGTAATTGTTTTGTCTGGGTCAAAATGATCTATCAAAGCTTCCCTGGCAATGAAAACTGAAATGAAAAATTTTTGTCAAATCCGATACATTTATGCAGTAGTGATAGAAGAACTAGATCTTTCTGTTTGATAGACACTTTTTTTTCCCTTTTTCTGCAGCATTATTTTGCTTGTTGATTGCTCTGCAGTATTTCTTGGAGGTTCCAGCGATCATTAGGGCCCATTCCATAAGTAGAAAGCAAGAGAGAGTCTTCTCTTGAAAGATCCTACAATGGAAACAAGCAGGCTTAGGAAAAGCGAGAAATGCATAAGAGGCATGATGATTTGCAAATCTATTGTTTCAAAATTACTTTTTTTTTATTATTCCAGTTTTTATCCACTGGTGACTTTTAATTTTACTGGCTAGATTTTACTTACTGTGTCTTTGACAGTATATCAAATGTGAGCTAGAGCAGTGGTGGATAAGAAAGGAAAAAAGACATTAGATAAAGTAAAGGCAGAGACTGGTGAAAGTAGGAGGGTGGTGAAGGTAAACTGAAGGAACTATCTCTCTAGTTACTGGCTAAGGAATAGAAGGAACAAGTTAACTAGGTAGAGAACATAGTTTTATAACTCTATCAATTCCTGAAAATCCCTTGAGAAACTGTTTACTGCTGGAACAAATCCTTAGTCCAGATTTTTCTCTCTACCGTGCAACTTTCTGACAGAGGGAAGAGTAGAATAATGCCTGGTTCCTCTGTTAACCTTCCCTATACAGCTTCAGTGAGTGAAGGAGAAAGGGTCAATTGTTTTTGAAGATCGCTTCATTTCTTCATGCCTATAGGGCTGCTGGAACTGCATCTGCTGAATTTTCGAAGGTGTAAGTTAAGAGATTAAGAAACAAACTCAGACTGAACTATCTTAGTGTTTTAGATGAGATCAGGAGTGTGATTTTGATGGAAATCTCCTGAGCACTCCCACTATCCATGTTATGGTTCTTGCTGCAGAGTCGTCCTGGAGTGTGTGAACCTGGTGCTTTTTGGATGAAACTAACGCAGCAGATGCACTCCAGAAGCAAGTCCCATGCCTTGCAACTGCCAATGAGATTTTAGTTTACAGGACAGACGAAAACCAGCGTGTCTTATCTGTCTTCCTTGAAACCAGTGGAGCCATGTGTCCTTCCCTGAAGGGGCAGATTGGTCTATCCTTCTTCAACATTTTTTGTCTGCCTTTAAACTTCCAAAGAGAGATGACGTTTCTCTGAAGACCCACTGGAGCTGAACTCAAATCTTGCTCTGGTTTCATGCTGTAAACTGCTTCCTGGGAACCTGTTTTTTTCGGTCAGGGGGTCAGAAGTGCCCAGATGAGAGTACTGTCTGTTGTTACGCCTTATTGCTGCTGGCTAAATGTTTGCATGCCTCACACCAAGACAAACATAACTGTTTGAGATTTACAGGGAGTGAAAGTAAAAATATGGAAAACTGCAGAGGTGATAAAATAGTGGTCTCATCATCCTTCTGGTTTAGCTGAAACATGAAGCTGAAAAGTGTCATGCCAGTTTCCAAGTCCATCCTTCAAAACAACAGCAAAAAAAATCTTAAATAAACTTTAAAGAGTGAGTTAGTCATCACTGGAATAAAGTTCAAAATTTTGGCTGACATGGAATTCACACACACAAAAAATATTATTCTCTCCTGAAAAGTTCGTCTATAGAGCTTGAGCTGTACAGAGTCAATATTTTGCATATTAGTTTTTCATCTTCTGTCTTGGTTACTGCAATGACATTGTCCTTCTCTTTTACACTAAAATTTATGAATGACTTGAAAAAAAACTTAAGCTCACTCTGTTGTACAAGGCAGCATCAAAACAATCCAGGTAAGTTTTGAAAAACATGTGAAAAACAAACAGAAATTGTATCAGTCATCATCTTTGCTTCTCCGTGTGTCTATACTTCATGCTATTTCACTAAAAATATCCAATTTAGTAGAAGAGTCATGTAGTTTCTTTTATGTGCATAGGGAGATTTTGTTAAAAAGAAAATACACTACAAACAAAACAGTAGTAACTACGACATGGATTTTAGCTTTAGCCTGTTGCGCCAAAAGCAGCTGGCCCTGACTCCTGGAGCAGGGCTCAACTGGTGAGTGTTGAACAGATGCTTTTTTTTTTCTGGATTTTTTTCTTTCTCTAGTGTGTATTTGTGCTCTGGTTTTCTGTTGAACCTTGCCCCTGTGATGTATTTTCCGCACACTCCTTAAAATGCATTATCTGTCAGAAAGATTTTTGTTTACACTTAGGTCAAACCTAGAAAAACACTTATGTTGTTTTCACATAAGTGAAACAACATAACAACATAATCAAAATAAACTAATTCATATCTTTATTGGAGCACACAAACTTAATCTGTGAAGTGGATAACCCAGTGTGGAAATCCACCAGTGATGTATTTAACTTGGTTATGCAGTTTATGCTGCTAAGCTATGTGGTAAAATCAGATCAGCTATGATAAAATTTCAAATTTATTAATTACAAAGTAGACTTACAGCTTTCAAGGGTGAAATTAGCCAAATGAATTTTACTAGTGGTGACTACTCTGCTGCATTTGTATAGAGTGAGGCCAAATTGTAAACCAAGTGGAAATGAGAAAGGAAAGAAGAAAGAGCTTGGCCGAAGCCTGAAATAATGTAGTGTACTTGGGTTGGGGATAAGGAGGAGCCATGACATTTTTCAGGAGTGGGGAATAACTCTCAGTATTTACCCTGGGAATTTTTACCTGAATTAGGACAGAGGTCATCGTCTATAATCCCTAATCATTGCTTACTTCTGATGGGATGCATAAGGCCCATGCAACAACTAAGAGTCACTTATGTTCCTAAACACGAGTGAAACTTGAGCAGGAGTGTATATATCCCATTCTACTGGAGTGAATTTCACCTTAAGAAGGTTAAAAAGTAGATGAGCTGCTACAGAAAAGCATCAAGTCACCTGGCTTTTCCTTGTTGCTTTTCTAAAAAAAAGAGTAGGCATTTGGTGTTGTGTGGGTGGTTTTGCAGTGGACAATGTATGGTTTTCTTCAGTTACCATAAATCTATCAACAGAATATTATCTTCTCAGTAAGAAGTACTTCTGCACTTCATTAAGGTGAAGAATTATCAATTCTCTAGCAGGAAAGTCCTGTAAATGAGGCCTTCTAAGTAATGAAAAGAAAATCACATTCCATTAAGAGTCTTTTAAAAATAGAGTGGACTTGAAAGTTAGAACTGGTTGGCGGGCTGGAAGAGAGACAAGTTTGGGGAGGTCTTAACAGAGACTTACTAGCCATTTTGGAAATATTTGCGTAAACTGCATTAGCTCGACTAGACTATAATCTGGATGAACAGATTTGTACAGACACTACCAATATTCTGAAGATGAGCATTTTGCCATCTTCTGTCTTTTTCTCTGGACTACTGCTAACATCACAGAGGTAATTACATGAATACTACAAGCATTCTGTAATTTCAAGCATGGGAAGGCTAAGTGCATTTAATGTCTCAGCCTACTTTATATTAATTGGGAAAAAATACTGTTATTTAAGTCCTGACAAAGGTTCTGCATGGACATTAAAGAAAAAAGACCAGAAGTGTTCTGTCAGAAAGCTTAAGAATTTTATGTCAGCAGGACTTCAGAATGGTTTGAAAATTCTGTCCAAGAGTGTCTTTAAACTGTGGATGTTTTCATTGTTTTTCATGAGGTCCATATGAAATGTGCTCAGATCAGAAGTAGAATGTTGTATCTTTTAACTAGCTAAGAGCCTTGCAAAACTCATCACAAAACCTGAAAGACTGTTTGAGCTCTTTCTGGCTCCAGAGCTAGCAATAAAGTTTCTGGAATCACTATTTATGTAAAATCATATTGAAGAGATTGTACAGTGTGGCATAGAATAGGGAAGAGAAATAGTTCTGTTAAGCATTGAAGTTAGAAGATGCTGATTAGAGGGAAGGAGAAGGTATGTTGGGTAGAACAATGTTACTTCTACATAACTGAACTTCAGAGTAAAAGATGAATTGAGAGACAAATTTAAAATATTTTCCTAGCCAAGTCTGCATAAACAGAAAGAGTTTTATAGTGCCCAGCAACATACTCAATTATGCGCTGTGTTAAGTTACCCAGGGCACAATCATTGCAGTATATTGCCCCTATGTGTTCCACAGCCTATGATGTCAGCTTCTGTTTTGTAGGGGAAAGATGCCTAACTTTAAGCAATAAATCAGGCTTAATCTTGTAAAGTGCAAATGTATCTGTTGTTTCAGAATGTCTGCATCAGCCCTTAAAAATCAATGAAAAACCCACCGACCCTAACTGTAGAAAATGTTCTGTCCTGATGTATGTGGACTGCTCAGAGCTAAAAGCTTTTTGTTATTTCAGCCACAGAGAAAGATTTCATGATTGGACACGAAAATAATTTCATGATTTTCAGCCATATGAAAGAACTAAGGAAGTCTGTGTCTGAACCTAAACTCCTCTGATTCACAACAGGATTTTCCACATTCAAAGCTGCAACACATTTTGCTGTTTCTAATTCCCATGGAAGAATCATTCAAGGACACATCATGTGGTTTTCTTTAAATGCTTGTTGTTGCAGGTTAAAAAGATTGCTATTTGTGATAGAAGTTCTGTCCTCTCTGCACTGCAAAAATTCTGTCATGTGAACTATAATCTTTTCTCTGAGCTCCCTAGTTGTCTTGAATTACAGTGTATACGCAAGCCACTGGCAATGGCTAAAGCACAGCAGGTAATTTTAAGTGCTACTCAAGTTGTGTATGTTTATCTTGCAAGTAGCTGGCAAATAATAAAAGTGTGAATATATCTTCTCTAATGAATTATTCAATTAGTTTAAAAAATGTGTTTGCAAAATGGTGTTTATACCATGCGTTTGTATGGTAAGTGCAGTATGTACCCATATATTGCCTTTATATTCCACTTCAGATAACTGTGCATTTCACAGGTTTGAAGTCAGAGCCTTCAGACAAGTTGTATGTGTGGGCTGAGTGTTTCACATGTGTTCCACGTGAAAGATGCCACAGAGAGGACGATGGGCACACATCCCTTGTCATTCAGATCTGGTTTCACCACAGGCCTTGGGTCACTGCCTGTCTGCCTGCCCAACCTATGTGTTTATCAACACCTCTCAAAGAAGCAGAAAAAAACTGAAGTCCCTTAGACTGCTTTCTTTGTGCATACATGCCACTTTGGGGGATTTAGAAGCAGTTAGTTCATCTAAGGCAACGGAAGCCTGAAATCTAGATAGAAAGAGACTGCTGCATCGCTCTGCCAGTAGAATCATCTGCCTTTATGCTTGTCTGTAAAACTATGCATTTGATTCCCAGCTGTTTGCATTATCAATGTCTATGCTAGGGAGATTTTTAAACAACACTGCAGAAATTGCCTGCAGCAGGGGAGTGTGAGCCCATCTAGCTGTATGACCTGCAGCTGAGGAGAGCACTTTTGGAAGAATGTGGACCATGGCCATGGGCCAGGAGCACCAAAAGCTGGGAAGTTGGTCTTGCACAGCCGTGAAGTAAAAAGGTGTATAATTGAGTTGCTTGGTCTTGAGAGTTCCTTCTGAGAAAGATTTTATACGGTACATTTGCCCAGAGTACAGGAATCCCTAAAGAAAGGCTAACGTGTCTGGGCTGTCTTTGTTACACAGAAACAAAACAAAGTGAAACAAAACAAAATAAAGAAGGAAAAAACAAAGCTTTTTTTTTGGCAGGGGGCTAGATGTGTCATTGAGTAAAAATCCTGCAGCTGGCTAATACCGTAGCTGAGAAAGTTAATTACATACAAGAAGATATCAGGATATAGCTCAGACAGCAGGAGGGAATGGAGCAGAGGTTTGGGCATGGCAATCAGCATTCCCTTGACAGGGAAGTGCTGAGCTTGCACGCACGACCTGGGCATGCGGCCTGACCAGAGGAATCCAGCCTGTGGCATGCGGGCATGGAGGCTGAAATCCATCTGCAGACACGTGCTCAAAACCGATGTGGCCATTTAGAGACCTGATTTTTCCCCAAAGAAGAGGTCAGATATGGCATCTGGAATTAAGGCTAGGTCTGCTTCTAGTCATTCTAAGGTGCAAATACTCAGATTCTCAGTATCTAAGTGACCAAAACCACAGGACTGCAAAACTGAAATCTTCTCTCTCTTTTCTAAGTAGAAGAGAGGATCCACGTCTCCATGGCAATACAGCAGGTTTAAAATCCAGAAAGCTCTAAGTAAATAATTCTGGACTATGCTTCGTGAGAGGCATTTAATGCCCTAAGGCATCCTAGCTGACCCCCAGCCGGGCACTGATCTCCTGCAGCTCCTGAAACATATTTTCCAGCTCTTCTGGTACTGGGTCTTTGGATGCTGAATGGTTTGGTTAGCTCCCAGCTCGCTTGAGAAAGGATTCTATTGAATAGCATATATTATGAAAGTGCTTAGGTAAGGGCTGAATGTTAAGTGCTAAGATTCACTGGTACTCCTGAGGCCCAGCAAGCCCATCCTGTAATTAGTTTGGCACTAAATAATTATTATATTATAAAGAAATAATTTTTTTTTTAAATGTCGATGTATTTTCTCCTTCCTTGAGGAAATTAGAAATCTGTCCTTTATGAGCTACCTTCAACTACTGTCTCCTCCCCTCCCTTAAGTCAACTTCGGAATTTCAAGATGGAGAAAACCATTATTTAGCACAAAGAAAAGCCACAGCAACAAACATATGACAAGCATATGGCTAAGCGTTTTAACCTTAGCTAAACACTGTAAATTTGTTAGGAGGCAAAGGAACAAATATTTATGTTTGCATCTGCTTGTTGTTCTGATGCCATTTGGTAACAGCACAGGACGTGGCAAAGCAGCAGCAGGGAAGAGCTGTGGTACAGTGTGGCTGGAGCAGGCCCCATTACAGGAAACAAAAGGTCCAACTGCCTGTCCTATCCAGCCAGCCACTGCTGATTGGTCCTTACTTTGGCACAGCCCTGATTTTGGAGTCCATAGTCAAAAGGCCATGATGGAACTGTATTGCCTATTGAAGGCTAGATGACTACTCTAGTCCAAATAACTAATGATTTGGTTTCCTTTACATGTACATTTTTGCATTTGTTAACCATAAATATTCTTCTCCTCATACACTTGCTTGCCACATATGCCTAGCTTGGATACTACTATCCTTGGCCAGTTCGGACATGTATTTAAAATAAATGTTTTAAGGGAACATACTATGTGTAAAGCAACAGGTAGTGAAGAGACTACTAAACTAATAGCAACCTCAGGTAGGTTTTCCAGATGAAGGAGAATAAGATGGTGCCAATTTACCAGTTCATGGCTGGCTGCTAATGGGAGTTTTACTAGAGAAATCCAAGTTTCCCAAACATTAAAGGAGTATTTCAGAAACTGGTGAGTAAAAGGGCTGAAACCTTCATGAGAGGTAATTTGGACCCAAGCGGTTCACATTCTGTTTATAAAGATTTTAGTGTATTTACCCGAAAAGCTTTTAAATTTGACAATAAAGACATCGAGTTAAATCTTGTCATCACTGAAGCTAATGTCAATGTCTTCTTGACTTTCCCTAGGCTAGAATTTTACTTATAATAACAAGTATGCTTTTTTTTTCCCTGCCTGGCTAACAAAAGTGATATCCCATTGTGATTCAGTTGGCATATTTTCCCATCTCTAGAGTGGAGCGTGTTCTCCTGAGGTTGCTCTGGGAGGAGCCATTCTGGGAGCAGCTCTCCCTTCTGTCTGGAACAAGGGCTCGTGATGCTCATGAGGTACCATCAGTTTGATGAAGCCCTTATGTGTGGTCCAGGTCTAGTCTATGGGGTGGATAAAGAGAAGAGACATGCCAGACAGAGCAGAAAGTGGGCCAGGTGCCACGTCTGGTACTGTTTCCTCTTCATGGAAATTACCATGAAAAAGCTACGTATGTAGCTGTCCTGAATAGCCAGATGATATTTTTATTTCTGTTTCTGTTCTAGTGTTTAACAGTTATTGCTGCCTTGTTTCTTAAGTGGAAAATCTCCACATCAAACTTTGATGATATTATGGGCCTTTCTGCTGCCATGCACTGTGCAGGAGTTGGCAAGAAAGTCCCAATCTCCTGTCTGCTGGCTCATATCCCACAGCTGCAGGAAGTCTCAAATTTTTTACACAGAAAGAATTTCTGACTCCAAAATTATTTCCAGGAGCTCTCCATTATGGGAACCGTCTAAAGGACAGAAATCAAAGCAGGAACAATTAAAAAAACTGCACTGCATATGGTCACAATCTATGTTCTAGGAGAAAAAAAAAAAATATTTTCCTCTACAGTACTAGATATAGTAATTCTGATGGCAGAAATTTTACCCTGAATTCGTATGTTTTACCAGCATTATCTCTGGTAAGGAAAATATCTGAAAGGCTCAACAATGGCCTGTATAAGAACAAAGCAAAGAGCTGCTCATGGCATCAATTCCTTGGAAGTCTGAGTCAGAAAAGTGAGCTCCAAAAAAAAAAAGGATATTTTCAGAGAATATTAGCTACTCATACTTGCAATCTGATTTTTATTTTGCAGGGAAGGACATCCTTTTGCATTATGATGATCCATTTTTAGAACCTAAGTTCAAAGTTCATCACATGATATGCAGCTATCACTACTAATTAGTAGCACTCAATTTACTACCCTGTTTGGACCCCTTATAGGAGTGGTTTTGAGATTATCACTCTGGAAGTTTATCAATGAGCCCCAGATACACGGCAGCAACCCCCAGGGTAAATAATTTTTTAAGCTTTTTTCTATTCATCAGTCATTTTTTTCCAAGTTTTTCTTTTGAAGTTCAACATGTTCCCCATTTTCTTCCTATGTATGCACTTTCAATATGAAAAGTCAGGAGTGACAGCCAAGAGATATTCTTGTGCAGTCAGAGGAGACTGTCTTATCTTCCATGACCAGAGCTGAGGTTTTGACACAGGTGTGTTGCAATATCTTAAGAGGAAAGGAAGGGATGTACAAGGCAAAGAACAGTTCTTAGAATATGGAAATCATTTTTTCCTCCTCATTTTACTTTCATGATATTTCATGTCTAAAAGCCAAAAAATGTGGTAAGAAGAAAAAACACAAAACAAAATCCAAATGCTATCTGTCCTAATCAAACAAGTCGCCAAATGAATTCCAAAATATTCCATACTATACACTCTCCAATATCCAAAAATAATATTTTATCGCATGTTTCCATTACTTCCCTTTGCAATTCAGAACTGTACTTGGCAACACATCTCTTTCTATTGTTCCTTTCATAACATTTATCAAATGACTGTTTATACTGCAGTCACTCCTGTGTTTGAACCTCATGTAGATAAGCCCCTCTAAGATTTTAGTGAGCTAACGTGCGTACTGTTAGCAAGAGAGCTGTGATACCACACAAGTTGGGCATGCCTACCAGGTGCCCGAGTTTTCCTGAGCATATTTATTTTTCACCTTGAATCTCTTATAAAGTGGAAATGTAATACATGTCTAAGCTGACTGGTAGCCTTTGCTGGGCAGATAAGTTTATTAAACTGCTGATCATCTGGAGACACTAGGTATGCTCTCAGGCATACATCCAAGTTTTCAGACTGCTGTGTGCCATTGTTGGAAGCACTGTTCCTGCACACCATGGTGGATTGCCATACGCAGCCAGCCCAGCACTGCACATGTTCCAGGAAGCGTTGGCTAAACCCCTTGAACATCCTCTTCTCATGTGGCCTGCACATGCAACAGAAGTTAAACACCTCCAGCGCACACGAGATTTACTACTGATGATCAGAAATAATGCACAGAAAGTCTAATTCTCATGGATGGACTTTCATTTTTCTGCTCACATTTTACTGTGAGCAGGTTATTATATTTTGCTAAAATGACGTGGCCTTGAAGTAACATAGAAGACTGTATGCTTATGGACAGCGGTTGAGGCAAAACTCACTGGGCAAGTGAGGCAATTGCCTCTTTTCTGTCAGCAAACACAGAGTCAAGGGAGGGCATCTGGAGTCCAAGCTGCAAGAGCCTGCCACAGCAGGCAGTGAGCCTGCAGCACTGCCAAAACCCGCAGGGTTCCTTGGGGCAGCTGCATGCCAGCTTCATCAGGGAGCCCACCCAAAGTCCCAAGGGAGCTGCTGCAAAAGTTGCGGCAATGGAAGAAGCTATGGAAAGTTGCTGGACTGAAGAGCAAAGCTGGAGAGATGGATTCATGCTGCAAAAATATGCTGGGTTAGAAGAGGGCTTTGTTTTCAAACATTTGATTTTAATCTATTTTACTCAGCAGAATGAAATGCTTTATTTTTTGAAAGATTTCCTCTTTCCTTCTAGAGACTGAAAGCCCCTTTGGTGGCTTTGGTACACAAACCTTACAGGAAAGGTGTGACAGTTGTCCCTGGAGTTCTGGCCTCAGACTCTTGTTCAAGAAACACGGTACACATGTATCAACACACAGATGCATTAGTGCATGCATATTTCTGTCTGGGTAATCCAAAGCTAGGGATCTAAAACCTGCCCAAGTAGTGAAGTGAATACTGAACAGTTTGCCCATGCCAACTCCTCACAGGTTCTCAGTCTTCACTGCTGTCAGCATATGAGGTACTTTCTGAGTTTCCTCTTCAGTCAATGAGAAGATTTGGACTGACAAAGACAGCAAGTCAGCCCATGGAACAGCTGTCTGAACTAAGTGAGCTGAGTCATCACCTGTGCCTCTAAATTGATTACAGAGGGAGACGAGAAGAAAAGCTTAGGTTAGCCTCACTATCTGAACCATATCTATTGGTAGCTGAAGTCAGGTGGGGTGAACATTTTAAGGATCTGTTGTGGATTAACTCTAGTAAGCAGCTAATCAGCACTCAACCACTGACTCACTCCCTCTCTGCTCCCCCAGCGAGTGTCGTGGTTTAACCCCAGCCAGCAGCTAAGAACCACACAGCTGCTTCCTCACTCCTCATCCTGGGTGGGATGGGGGAGAAAACTGGAAAGTAAGGAAAACTTGTGGGGTGAGATAAAGACAGCTTACTAGGACAGCAAAGGAAGATATTATAATAATAACAAGAGCAGTAATAAAAAAAATGTATATTATTAATAATAATAGCATATACAAAAAATGATGTTCTGTTTTATTACTGAGCAATTACTGAGCATGATGTTACATGACATCTCTTTGATCATTTAGGGTTAGCTGTCCTGGTTGCATCACCTCTCAACTTCTTGTGCACTCCAGTATATTCACTGGAGTGCAGAGTTGGAAAAAGAGAATACCATAACACTCAAAAAAACTGTTCAGCAATAGTCATAACACTGCTGTGTTATCAAGATTGTTTTAGTCACAAATTTAAAACACAGCACCATACAGGTTGCTACAAAGAAAATTAACTCCATCCCAAAATAAAAAATTGAGGGAAGCTCTATCTTCAATGAATTGTAAGCATCATAGTCAAAATGGAATCATAGAATGGCTAGAGTTGGAAGGGACCTTCAAAGGTCATCTAGTCCAACCCCCCCTGCAAGGAGCAGGGACATCCCTGACTAGATCAGGTTGCTCAGAGCCTCATCCAACCTGGCCTTGAATGTTTCCAGGGATGGGGCATCCACCACCTCTCTGGGCAACCTGTTCCAGTGCTCTACAACTCTCATTGTAAAAAATTCTTTCCTAATATCCAGTCTAAATCTACCTCCTTCATTACAGTGGGAAAAGACCTCTAAGATAATCAAGTCCAACCATCAACCCAACACCACCACGTCCACTAGACCATGTTCTGAAGTGCCACATCTACATATCTTTTAAACACCTCCAGGAATGGTGACTCCACCACTTCCCTGGGCAGTCTGTTCTAACGCTTGACCAGTCTTTCAGTAAAGAAATTTTTCATAATATCCAATGTAAGCCTCTCCTGCTACAACTTGAGGTCATTTCCTCTCATCCTATCACTAATTACTTGGGAGAGAGACCAACATCCACCTCACTGACTACCTCCCTTCAGGTAGCTGTAGAGAGCAATAAGGTTTCCCCTCAACCTCCTCTTCTCCAGGCTAAACAATCCCAGTTCCCTCAGCCACTTCTCACAAGACTTGTTCTCCAGACTCTTCAGCAGCTTCATTGCCCTTCTCTGGAAACACTCCAGTAACTCAACATCCTTCTTGTACTAAGGAGTCTCCTGATTCTGGCTAGGACAGAGTTAATTTTCACCTGAGCTGGGAGAGGAATTGGAGCTGGTGGCACCTGTGGCTGGGGGACGCAGCTGGGATAGTAGTTAGCCAACAAGTTCAATAATAATTGATGGGAGGAAGCAAAAAAAAAAAAAAAAGAGGAGGGTTTTATTAATATTATTTAGAAGCAAATATAATTCTATGCAATTGACTTGCTTAATTATTCCTTTTTTGATTGTTGTGCAGGTAGCATACCATTGCCATTTATATAGTATGTGTTATGAAAAACAAAGCAAACTTAAATAAAGATATCTTTACTTGTTAATTTGGTAGGCCGTTCAGATAAATGTGCTGGTGTCCATTGTGCAGTATTTAATGATCTGTTCTATTGTCCAAAATTCATAGTTGGCTCTGTGTTCTGTTCTGGCCCAAATGCATTTTTCTATTGAAGTGGTTCAAAGAAGGTAATATTCCCTATAAAGTTTGTCCTCTGTAGAGTTCTGTAATATTTCAGCCTGATCTTATTTCATTTTTCAGGCAGTTACATTCATGTATGTGAGGTCTCTACTTATATCCATCTTTCAGTAGCTTCTTTGATACTTTTCTGGTACCTCTTATATTACTATTACCTGCATTTTAAAACAGGTAATTCAGTTATTTAGGGAAACAAATTTTCACCTCACCACACTCATCCAGGCTAATGAGAGGTTACATTCTCCTTTTGAGAAGGCAACAGAAAAGTTCCCTGTAAACAGACCGGGTAGTAAGTTATAATGTTGCAAACGGAGAAGATCAAATGGATTAGGAAACCTAGTAATTGCAGCAATTTCAGATCCAGCGTAAATCTGAACTTCACTGGATATTTACAATGAGATAAACCAGGACTGGACCTTTTTTTTTTTTTCCTATTTTATGATATGAGAGCTTGAGATCATCACCAATTCTAACAAAAGGTTTTGATAATCAGTAATTATATTAAATTAACTTAAAAGCAACATCAATTAGTGGATACGATTATCATTTTACTCAATACTAACCCTATGAAATAATGCATTCCTATGATAGCAACAGATATAAATTTTTGTCTCGTACACTGTGTGATGTGCAAATGCAGAAAACCATTTGACACTAAACAGAATGCTTTAGGAATGATGGACAGATTATGTCTATACCAATGCCTTAAATTTTTGTTTGTAGGACACATTAAAGAGTCAAACTTCCATATGTTCTTGTAAGCTGTAGACAAGCCACTGACAGCGAGTGACATGTTTCTCATTCTATAGGCTTTTCTTTTAGAAAGAATATTTTTAAATTTTTGTATGATAAAGCAAAATAAAACTGTAGAAAATGGATCAGGAACAAAAAACAAGGAAAATAATCCATTGCGGTAGAACTTTACTTTTCAGTGTGGCTGTTTACAAAATAACTCCTCTTCTTGTTTTTGAGAGAACACCAGATAATATCAGATGCAGGGATTATAAATAAAACCTTTGAATAGAATTATCACCAGCAGCTGTTGACATGATCTGTATTAGTCACTAATTGGTACAGTCATGGCTCACAGAGGCAGACTCAGCTCAGCTGCTCTTGGCCAGGAAATCCCCTGCTTAAACCAAGGTGTCTTCTCTGTTCTAAAGGAGAATTGCTTCTCCTTTCATGTCTATGTCCAAGACACATGCAGAACAGGTATATTCTTTCATTAGTGGAAGATACAACCTACTGTGTTTTGTAAGTTTATCTGTCTACAAAGTCCTCTTGAGCTAATCCTAAAAAGGTTTTTAACCTTTTAATTCTATCCTTCTGATATTTTTTTTTGGTGTGTGATGTCCTACAAAGGGCTTGATTCAGAAATCTCACTGTATTTTACTCTTTTTGGCTGAGTTACAACATGCACAAATGAGATTAGAGAGTGCTTCATTATTCAGTTCATCACTTGAAATTTGAAACTCTTTAGAAGTACTTGAAAACTTGACATTTCATGGAGAGAAAAGCATTCTAAGAAACCCTGGGTGAATCCTGTGAAGGCTGTGTAGTGATGACAAAGGAGGATTTTACATGCCTGGGACAAATGTATATGGGAATTCTTTCCAGATATTTAGCAAACTTCTTAAAGGTGAACTAAATGAAAACAGTGTTGTTGCATTGTTTTTGCTCCTTATTGCTCTTTTCTTGGCAACTGCTCTGTACTTATTTTTATCAGATAATACAGTGTATTGTAAACGAGATCATATGTTCTCTGTCATAAATCTTTCTAATGCTAAAGTTTCCTCAGGGCCTAAGTGATAACTCCGGATGTTGACTCATTTGATAAATGGTATCTCATGATGATGACTGCAGTCCCAAAAACTCCCAGATAAAGTTGTGTCCCATCCTGCTGGGTCCTGCTCTGTGCTGCATGGAAGAAGAAAACTGAAAAGGGTCTGCTCAGGCAAGGCAAAGGGTGGGCTCCAGTGTAGCATGTTGTTCAAGGCTGAGTCTCCTGACTCAGATACTAGGATAACGGTGCCTCCTGCCAGCTCCTGATGCTATTCTCCAGGCAAAAAACAGGGTACAACCTCTGATGCCAAAGAAGTTGTGTCTAAGTGCTGCTTCTTGCCTAACTGAGGAGGATAGTGACCACTTCTGTCAGACTACAGCCCGCACACCAAGTCAGTGGCTGCCTCAGTCCCGCAGGCTTTTTGTGACCCATGAGCTCCTAGCCTGGGTATCAGCTTGTGGTGGCCAGTGTCCTCTAGCTGCAGGTCTGGCCCAGCGTCAGCTGTGTGGCCTGCTAGGTGGTGGAAAATAACTTATTGTAGCAGGAAACATAATTTTAGATGTTGTCCTGTGAGCAGCAGGGCTGACAAAACCTAGTTTCTTACAGGCTTGTGTCCTTTCAACTGCTCCAAAAGTGCTAATCTTAAACTTTTCCCACCAGTTACAACATTGTTTAGGGCAGGCTTGTAAAGAAGAGGTATAGGTCATGCTGTGGCTGATTTCCAGTTGGGTACCTCCACATTTTTGGCCACAGCATGCATATTCATTGTCTAGTCAACTACTGTATTCAGGAGTATGTCATGATGGCCCATGAACTCAAAAATTCAACAGGTAGATGGACAGGCAGACAAGTGAATAATCAGTGGGGTAAATAAATAAATATTATTAAACAAGTGGATTTCCAGCACAGATGTTACTGATTTTAAGTCTCTTTGTAAACAGTTCTGGTGAACCATACAGAATTCCAGTTTTGTAAGCATCTCTATACTTCACAATGTTTCTTGTAGTTTGTAGTAGTTTATACGTGTACATCTGAGTTTGCAAAATCTAATTGTAGGACACTTTCTGTGTTTTTCACTTGAAGTCAAAATTTATCCACGGTTCAATCCTAAAACACTAATCTACTTGTTCTGGTTCCAAGCACTACTTTTGGAAGGGCGAATTTAGTGGCTTACTCCTATTACTAAAATAGGGTGTTTAACTATGCTTTGTTCCCTTTGTTGTACCCATTGCAACTTTTTTGAGGCTGAATGGGAGGACACCAAGGAATATTTTTCTTAGCAGCTGTTGGTTTTCTGTACACTTTTTAATGTGAAAGGCAATTAAGAAACTACCTTTATGTTCAGGCACAACATTAAACAGGGTTGGCTGGCCTCCTTCTTAATTACTGTACCTCTGAATAACATAGGATGGAAACTAATCTTGATGATTTTCACATTCACGTAAGGAGACAGGGAGAGGTGAAGGGTTATGTGGTCTACTGGTTTAAAAAGGAGACTGAGACCTTAGTTTTGCAGCTGTTAATTCTTAACTTAGCTGTCGTCCTGCCTTGTGATTTTAGAGATTATTGGGTTTTGCTATTGCTATATTAATTCATCTTTATTATCTGTCAAATTATTTCTAGGGTTTTCCAGGACAGAAACGTGTGCATATGCATCATTTAGTACATTTAGGCTGCTCCGTAAATTAAAAAAGGCCAAGATACAGATATGGACGTGAGAACTCATTCATCTATACTGGTAAATTATTAGCATTATCCTTGTTATGGGTTTGACTCAGTGGAATTAACGCTTTCCCAACAACTCCCAGGCAGAGTTCAGGACCTGGCCATGAATTGGCAGTGAACTAGTCTTACTGATTAGTTTGGATGCCACTGATCTATTTGGAAGAATAAGAGAGTTTAATAATATGGATGCGGGCCACTCCATAGCAGTTGTCTCAGTGCCAAAGAATAGCATATTTAATTTATTAGCATGGATGTAGCCTCAGTGTCCAGTGCAGCAGATACGCAACACATCTGCTGTAGTTGCAGGCTGACCGGCATATGCTCAGTCATTCTTATAGAGCATAGATCTATGCAGTTAATCTGCATACTTACTGATTATCCATTTGATGTACGAAGGATGCATGGGGCCTGTGTGCATCCACTGAGCAAACACATGGGGTGCAGCTGTGTTACACAAGTGCATAGGAGTAATAAGATGTCTCTACACATAGCACATATAGGACTGGTTTGAGATGCCCTGTAAACATAGATTCTCTGCATGCGTGCTGTATCCTGGGCAGCCAGATGTCTGCTAGTCCTAGGCAAAAGGCCAAATTCGTCAATTTCAGTTTTCTTTTTCCCCATAAACAACTTTTCTAGGTAGAAACAGAGATGTGAGGCAAATGCAAGTTTTTGACGCCACCACATATTGAGTCAGGTTCAGGTGTCTTTGCTTCACTCTTAATTTATGACTATGTCAGAGTCACATAAGTGAAAGAAACTGGATCTGTTAGGAGACTTGAGGCAATCCTGCTAGTTGGCAGGCCAGGTCTTTTAATTGGGGTTTACTGAGATGTCAGAGACCTTAAGCAAAATATACTGTGCTGCACAGACCTCGTGCTCATCAGGAAGCATAATTAGATACAGTGTAACTGCAATGGAATTAATAACTCAGCTCTTAGGTGAAATTTCCTAAAATACTGAAAGGAACCAGGTCCTCAATTCCCATTTAAATCCGGTGGGAAAAAGACAAGTATCTAATTTACCTCAAGAGCTCTTGAAGATGCTGTCTTTGTAACTTTTTATAGCCTTATGTACTGTTTCACTGTCTCATTTCACTGCATAGGTACAAGTATGCTGTAGAGATCATAAAAACTTTATCCAGATTGTGTTTCTGAGCTGTTTGTTTTCTTTGTCACAAACATTTATGGTAAGCACAAGGTACAACATACACAGTGTAATGGTAAGGGTACTGGAAAAAATTGTCACAACAGTATCTACTGCCAAATGCTTTCTTTGAAAACAATCTGCTGCAAACTTAATAAAATTTACTGCATTTAAAATTAATTAAATGCTTTTAAAAAAATCTTCTCCCAGCTAGTTTATATAAAAATCATGGGACTACTAATCTCTGTGAGAGTGCAGCTAGAAAGATGTCCCTAAAAATATTTTTAAAGCAGCAAACCTGTAACTGGTGTAAATAACATGCCCAGCAAATGTGCAATTACAAGCTCTTGGCCTCATTACTAGATGATTTAATTACATTTCTATTACATAAGGTCTTTTATCTGTCTGTCTTGCTAGGCTTCTTTGTTGAGGATTCCTCTGCACATGTGTGCATCCATCTGCCCAACCACATCCTAAGGGACCCAGAGAGTGTGAGAGAATGAGAGGCTGTTTTATGTCTGTGTAAGCAGTTGTTCCACATCTACTCTTCTCTACACCACACTGTAACTAAAAACCTATTCATTTAAGTCTTGAAGTATATATTTCAAACTGCATTCATTAGGAATGAATCTCCTTTCCCTTTCTCAACCACATTCTTACAGGGCTATTGAAGCTTGAGTTCAGTCTTGGCAGGTCCCCACCCCCTTCCAAAGTCCAGGTTCAAGCTTTATTTGGGTTCTTTTGTGCTGATGCCTGCAAATTCAGCAGGGAAGTTCAAGAGAGGATAGATGAGCCCTAACACTGCTTAGGCTGGTCTCCATTTCAGAGCTGAAAGGTAACAAAAAGTGCAAAAGTGAAGTTGGTCCAGGAACGTTTTAAACAGCAGGCCATAAATTATATTTTTTTTTCCCTTTTTCCATTCCTTCCCCCTTCTCAAGAGAAGGCATTTCCAGTAAAAGCTAAATTTGTCTCAGAAATTGGCTCCGTTCTTTTCAACACTGCTGAATGGTTCACTGCTAAGAAGGACCCCTAGTGTTTTTGTCAGGTTTAGTCTCTTTCAGGCTTTTGTATTTTTGTGTATAATATACATATAAATTCATAAATAATTACATACTCATTATATATATATATAAAAACATATATATATAGACAGTGTAGGGTCAAATTTTTCCTGCAGTGGACTCAAATCATGCACCTAATCTACATCTAGTTCCTCAGGGCTGGCTGTTTTCAAAGGCACACTGCATCCTAGGGAAGCCAATTTTATAATCTAACAATGACTGCAGACACGCTGCTCAGGAATACTTGGTTACTCTGCGTGCCACTCCAACAGCAAAGGGTGTTTTGTCTGACTGACATGCCAGCTCCTAAGGACAATCACCGAGGGCTCTAGCGTTTGAAGAGCTGTAATGAAAGATCTACAAGAAAGGGTCATGTACATATTCAGTTCAGTAGTAGAGGGAATACAGAGAAAAACACAGGGAAACAAGATTAAGTGCTTTATTTGGAGGTGTATAAATAAAAGCATATCTGTGCAGGAAGCAATTACAGGCTGAAGGAGAAGGAAATGGAAAATGGACAAAGTTTAACTTGCCTTTTCTTCAGAATCCAAATGAACCTTTCCTAACAGTAGTACTTGTTCCTAACCAAGCCTCTCTCCAGAGTAAAAGCCAAATAAGAGCTTTTCCAACATTAAAAAAAAAGCTGTTTCAATAAAGGAAGGTGGGCTGAAAGAGTTTGGCTGCAAATTGCAGTCTTCAGAAGAAGAGAGCAAAGATTTGGAAGCAAGAAATATTAAAAAAAAAAAAAAAAAAATAACGCT
>WHYT01017239.1:255375-266063 GCA_009806455.1 Tetrax tetrax
AGCAAGAAAAATTAAAAAAAAAAAAAAAAAAGTAACGCTGTTACATTTTTGCTACTGTTCTTTGGCATCCTTTTACTACGAGTTTTTAAGAGAATAAGAAGATAGATGACATAAATTAATACAAGACTCTCTGAAATACACCCATTCGGTGAGAAGAAGGTGCAGCGGTCCAGCAATGGTCTGGCAATTCACCCAAGCCCACGCAGGTGTTTGGGCTGGGGGCTGGATACCCCCCACCCAGGGAGAGGTGTGCATCTGGTTGGGGCTGCACCCGTCTGTCACTGGGGTCAGGCCAGGCAACATCAGGCCCTTGAAACATGTGCCTTTCCCAGGCTTACCTGGCATGGGTGCAACTCAGCCACACCAGGATGAAGGCAACGAAAACCACTGGTAGGTGAAGGAGCAAGTTGGCTCTGCAGGCAGCAGGGTGCCATCCTGCAACCAAGCCATGAGATGCCTGGGGAGCCCCTGTCACCTTCCCCAGGGAGTCCCATCCAAGGGAGTGACTGCAGGACTCACGGCCTTTGCCACCCATACAAATGCTTTTTCCACCTGCTCAAGACATTTATCTGTGTCAGACTTAGATGCAGGTTTTCTGTTATTCACTACAGGCATATCACTAGCTGGGCAAGACTTGCTCATAGTCGGAGTCCTTAGGTATGTCTTACATATTTTGATATTTTTTTCGACCTGAGATTAATACCAATTAGTCAGAACAAAAACATGCAGGGAGGTTAATTTTGACACTCAGTACACATTCCAAGTTGCCAGAATATTTTGACGTTTTCTAAGCAAAATGTTTTAATTTTCCAGCTCAAAATGTGTTAGTAAAATAATGTAGGCTGAAAACGTTTGGAAAGGGTGAAATTCAGATAGAAAATTTCCCCCTTACTCCTGCTTTACTGTGTGAGGAACTGTGGTTAATGGCTTTCAACCATATGAAATTTTCATGTGTGGCTTCTCCTAATTTAGATGGGAACTTCTTCTCCAGTGTCTTGATGGGAAATTTTTTTCAGAGATGTCAGTAGTTTTCCTAAGGTGAAGCCTGTTTTCTAATCACGAGCAGTGTCCACTTCTGAAATTAAACTTAACTAAACAAAAACACTTAAAATTTTCAAGTAAGTTTCAACATGTTTCATCTTGTGGATTTGAAAAATGATGACTTTTTCATTAACTTGCTTACAAGAATTGTCTCCTATATCATATCATCAGGAAAAAAAGAAATGCACATAAGAAGCTGAAATTTCTGTGTAAAGTCTTCTAAAGCAGTATTATCAACACTTTAGAAATTATCTGTTAGTTTAGATCTCATGCCGGCAATAAGACTTTTGGCCTGAGGTTCATTTCTAAAGACTTCTCAGCAAATGTCTCCATTTCCTCAGATGAAGGCTTTTTCCAGTGGAAAAATGACCATTTCTAATTTTCTGTTTATGCTAATTAATTAAATTTGCATATAAATGAATAATTAACTCATACACAGTATAAAATAACTTAATCGCCTAGCAGAAAACTTCTGTTGCTCGTTATCCTGATAGACAATGAACTCTTGCAACACAGTAAGATAATAACTAACCTATTCTTCTTCCCAAATCTGTATGCATAAAATAAACCTTCGTAATGTTGTTTGAGATATTTAAGGAATTTTTATTCTGCCTAAGGTCATTCATGTTCTGTAAGCCACACTGCTGGAAAAATAAGCATGCAAGAAAAAAACAATAAGACAAGATAGTGATAATACATCAATTTTTGCAGTACGTGTTGTAGCTCTTTCTGCAGGTAAGATGACTTGTCGCTGTCACAAATAATCGCCAGCTCTGCCTCTCTTCTGCAGATCCTCTACTCCTCTCCTAGAATCACAAATATCCCTTTTATCCCAAAGCTTTTCCTTCTTGCCCATGACAGTTGCACACTTTATATTATGGCAGGACATGAGAAACAAATTAAAAAAAAAAACAAACAAATCTTTTGACTGGTAAGAAAATGATCAAGAAACACTCACACGTGCCTAAGTATAGCATATTTATGAAATATTTCTATATCTTTCTGACAGAAGATTGTTAGATCAGCTGTACATCTTTGGTCATTAGCTCACTAATCATTTACTGAGAATGGACTAAGTAAATGGATTACCTGAGATTTTGGTGTTTGTCACCTAGTATATTAAAAGAGACTACAGTAAAATAATTTATGCACTTCTGATCTACTACTTAAAATGCAAGATCCTGACTAAGCATAGTGTCTATGTTCGTGCATAATCTGAAGTCACGAGATTAAAGAATACGCTTAAAGCTAAGCACATGATTCCTGGACTGATTGAATTAGTCATCTACTTACCATTGATTTCCATGGCAGTTTAGTACTGTTGTTGCTTTGAAATGCTCAAACAATTATATCACTAGCCCTTATGTATATCTGAAAAATTGTCTCAGTGGTTACGGCCATGCTAGTAAATTGAATAGTACCTGGAAATGTTCTCTGGCCTTGTGGCCAAGTGGCACAGGCTGGCCACTTCCTTATAGCTAAATTATCCAAATCCAAAACTGGGTAGCTGCATCCAAACTGGGTAAGAGGTCCTTGCCGATGATAATCCCCACGCCATGACTATGGATTTGGGAAAATACTAACTGGCCCAGGTCATAACCATGCTGGTGCCTGTTCTAACATTAAGAGATCAGAAGATTGTGCTTCACTTCCCGGTAATATTCCATAGCTCTTTTTAATTTATTAATATAGACACAACCCTCATGCCTTGAATTTTCTGTAAGATCTCTCACAAAATTCAGCATTGGCTACCCAAAGGGAGAAGGTTATTTTCTGAGCAAAATAAGCATGTTCATCCTTAAATATCAGCTGCCAGATGAGGAAGCGCTAATTTCTCTTGCTTATCAGATCTTTAGTTGGCAGTGGGCTAGGAACTTCTAATAGGGCTGGGCGTTTGAGAAGCAGTGATGTTAGAGCAGTGCATATCTGATGAGGAAGAACTATTCATTCTTTGCTGCAAAAAAAATATGGAATGATTTCACCCAATTATTATAAGTCCAGCACTTAGGTGGAAAAGAAATTTTGTCCTAAAATCATTAAACACGGGTAAAAAACAGACGAGTACATCGTGGCATCCTGAAGGAAAGAGGTACTTCATGAGAATTTTTCACTTCCCCTAAACAGCAAAATTGTCTAATGTCAAAGACCAGGTTCCAGATATAACAGAAGCATAATCTCCTCTAGTTTAATAAATTTTATGCCCTTAATTTTCTGAGGATTTTATCAAAACTATTGTATTGTTTCATTTCCACTTTTGTGTCACATTTATTTTCTCTTTTTTTTTCTTTCTTCAGAAGTAGGTTGATCAAGCAGCTGATCTCTTTTCACAGAAACATATTTAATGTAGAGCATGGCTCTATGTTAATGAGGCTACTTAGAAGTGAAATCAAAGAAGCTAGTGCTGCAGATTTGTTAGCAATATCTCCAGCATGCTAGTGTCTTTTAAGACACATTTAGAGAGTGGAGAGGATGCCATCATATGCAGTAATGCATTCAGCTGGCAAACCCTGAAGAAAAGAGACCATTTCATCAACCTAATCCTGACCACCAAAAGTATCTGCTTCAGACAGAAAAGCCAGAAATCTAAAACCTGAAACAATAATATAAGTGCTCAGAAAAAGAGGATACAACACACCAAGCTTTGATTTTTCTGAAGAGCTCATGGGTTTGGATGGACTGAAATACCTCAGCTCTTTCCTGGAAGGCAAGAACATAGAAAAGATGAGGGAAAGCAAGAGAGGAACAGAAGCTGTTACAACTAATGAACATTATTTAACTGAGTCATTGTATAATTTACAAAATCCAAATCCTGTGGGTTTTGTCCTTTGCCTACTATTTGCAAATTTTTTTAATGCGATCATAGAGTTCCCATTTTTTTAAGAAACCTAAGTGCTTTCTCTATGTTTTTCACATTAAACCAAGTGAAATCATTTTACTTTCCACTGTCACGCTGTGCTTTCTGCTTATCCTTTTCCAGCCTGACTTTTCAGTAATCAAGTTCCCTTTTACTTTCTGGAGCCTTTAAAAAATTTCTTTTCTTAGGAACTTAAATTTTCCAGATGTCAGAGATTTTAAAACATCCAGCGTATAGTGATTTGATCAATGTTTTAGTAGTGGTTTAAAAATGTTGACATAATATGTAGAGAGAATACATGACGGCATGTGGAGATACAAAGATTTTATTGGCATTAAGTTGTACCGGCTGCATTGCTCACATGTGGTGAAGTCATGAGTGTATTTTGTTATCACTATTTATTATTTATATGGTGCCAAGAATGTGCTCGGCAGCACCTTGTTATGAATACAATAAAACCTTTTTATAACATGGCCTATCATGTATTTACATTAGACTCTGTTTTAGAGACATTTCAGAACACACTGTAGGGTTTTAAATTTGTGTTGGTATTATTTTCCAATATCCTCCCTCTAGATTCTGGCTGCCTTTTCTTTTCTTCTCTTTTTTTTTTCTTTTTTTTTTTTTTTTTTTTTTTTTTTTTTTTTTTTTTTTTTCTAGCACATTTAAGATTAACTTTTGTGGTATTAACCACTGGTAGTTTGCAATTTGCCTGGGATAAACATTGATATGTCTTGCTTCAAAGATGAGAATATAGGTATCCAGTGGGATAGACCTAGTGTTTCTAGCTCTGGAATACTTCATGCTCCAGAATAGGAAATTTATTGTATTAGATTTGGGAGGGGAGGGGGGAGTGGAAAAAAGGTATAATTTTCATACTTTAATACAGGAAAAATTTGGAATAAGTGTGCCAGGACTTTTTTTTTTCTGATACCTTTCCTTTTTTCTTACAGTCCAGCCATACATGCTTAAACCAAATGGTGCTCCCTGCCTCAAAGCACGTGGTTTGTGTATGACCAGAATGTTCTTAGTAGTGGATGCATGCTGTGGATTCTGTATGTGAGGTTCTCATGCAGAGGAATATGAAGTTGTGGTTTGAGAGGGACACCGTAAAATTAGGCAAGAAAAGAAAAGGTGCTGAGAAACTGTGGTGATTGATCTTCACGCTTGATCGTCAGGGCTGCAGGGCTAGCAGCAAGCATACAGAGGCTGCCAAACATTTGGGGAAAGAATCTACCTGCAGTATAGCTATTTCATGATACAATTCAAAGTAAAAATACAAAGGTAGTGAAGACTGGTGGTGAAAGTGACCTGGATGTCCATCGTACCTGCACCCCAGGCTAGGGCAAGGGGGAAGGAGGTTGCTGCCCTGGCAGCTGAGTGGGGTCTGGGAAATTGCTGTCAGGTGGCTCTGACCTCAGTGGCAAGGAATCAACACAGAGAGAGGACTGCTGAATTCCAGCTGAGTGAGGTGTGAAAAACACGTGGAAATTAAGACTATATGAAACAGATATCTCTGACAAGTCTAACATGGCAAGAGTGCAACTGCTTAAACAGAGTTGCCTATGGGTGAGCCCCCACATGGGAGAGCCTGTGGGGTTTTTCTTTCTTTTAAAAATCGAGTTGTGCTTGGTTTTGCAGCAGCAAAATGTTTAGTCTGACCATTTCCAATTTTAATAGCTTTTTAGTTACATCCAAGATAGTTCTATTTTCAGGCCAAAAGCACGTGCTTGTCATCATGAATGTGCCTTTCTCCTTCTTCAGTTTTTTGTACTTATGACAATTGATTGAGTAGAAAATACTATTTTGACAAAAGTAGCTACCCATGTATGACAGAACTGGTGTTAAATTTTTTTTGAACATACTAGGAATTCATCATGTTATTTTACATGGATTTTTTTAAAACTCTGTTAAGAGTAGTAGTGATTCACAATAGATCTACTTCATGAAACCCTAGATCCCAAAGCTACAAGGAAGTATTTGACATCATCTTGTCTGATCTCCTTTATAACACACACAATAATGCTTCCCTAAATTTAATTGTGCTTAAATTAAAGCATGTCTGTCTGTCTCTCACACTCTCTCTCTCTGTGCCCACCTTCCCTCACCCAAAATTCAATCTTTATTTTGAAACTGGCACAGAGAGAGATAATCCACTGCAAACTGAGGTAATTTGATCCAGTGAAAAATTCTTTCACTGTTGAAAGCTTGTGCCTTGTTTCTTGTCTGAATTAGTGACACATTAGCTTCCAAAAGTTGGATCTTGGTGCCTGCCTTTGTCTGCTAGACTGAAGACCTAGCTTATTGCTAACATTTTGCTGCCATGGAGGTGCTTATTTACCATGGAGGTGATTGATGTGATCAAATAAATTCCTAATTTTTATGGCAAGATAAATAAATAAACAGAGTTTTTTGAATCCTTGACTAGAAGGCACAATATCCAGTCATTTATTTTTTCTCTATAAAGAACATTATGCAGTAATTTAATCATTCTTATGGCACTTCTCTAAAATTTTGCCTATCCACCAACATCCTTCTTGAACCATAGTCCCCAGAATAGGCATAGTATTGCAGCAGCCATCACCTCAGGTTCAGATTCAGGGTTGTGACAGAGGCTCCCGCTGCCCTATTCCATACTCCCTGGTTCCGAGGACTGCACCCCAGGATGTCTGGGCTGCTGCATCCACTTGGGACATGACATTTTTTCTGTATGAACCATAGGACAAACGCTTTCTTCAAAATACCATCTCAGTGATTACACTACTTAACTTTATCCTAAATATAGGAAGCTAGATGGTAGAAGTTCACTGTGATGTTTATGTGAGGGGGACTTTTCATGGGACTTATCATAATATAACTGTGCATCTGTGACTTCTTATTGACCATGCAGAACCTAAGGAGACTAAATCCTAATTTAGGCCCTTAAATCTAAACAGTATGAACACCATTCCCTTCCACATCTCTAATCCTTTCTCATGCAATAAAGCAACATAAACTCTATATTCCATCCATACCTTCTATCCCTTGGTTAAATGACTGCATCCCACCTTTAAATCCACTTAGTATTGTCGCTAACGTAGCACTTAGCAGTCTAAGTAATCTACCTGAAGCTAATCTTATTTTAGAAATTACACTTAAAACATGAGCAGCTGTGGCCACTCTTGAAATATTCTATAAGTGCTGATCCAAGGTTTTCACATTACATGCACCCAGCAGGCACCATCCTTGTAATAATAATCCAATTAGCACAACTAACTGTGCCTTCAGTGCTTATCTCTACAGGATCTAGCACATCATGTGCTGTCTGAAAGGACTCAACTGTTTGTTGGGATCTGTTTTGTTAGTCTAAGTTCCACGATGGAAATAGCTCATTTCGGATTGTGAAAATAAATGACACCCTGTGATTCTTGTGTGGAAACTGGGCTTGAAACTCTATTACTTCACATCTTTATAGTTATAAAATATTTATCTGGGTGGCTATTTTGTCTCTATTAAGGTCTACCTCATCCTCAGAATTGCTCTAAATTACTTACAGTGGTTATGTTATTGCTAGAAATTAATATACTGCATTTAATAATATATGGCATTCAGATTAGTCTCTGTGTGTTCTTTTTCTCCTAAATATGGTTGCAATGTGCTGAAGGCTCCTAACATCTTATGATATCAAGTTTTCTCCAAAAAAGCACTTCAGATGAGGAGGGGGCAGGACACTTCGCCTTGCTGGCTCTCACCAAGCCTGGGAGAATGGAAGAAAAGAGAGAACCATCATGACCTTTCTGTCTGGTTTCCTCTGAGATATATGGTGCTTAAGAAGCTCCATTAATCATGGTGTGAGGCTGATTGGACATTCATAGCTTAGTAATACATAGACCACAATGACAGAGGGTATGAAAATTGTATTTTAATTTCTTGAGACAGTTTATAGTTTCAGGGTGAATGATTGCACAGAGGCCTGCAATGGAATGCTAGACTTGAATCTCTCCCACAAAGTTTGCAGTAGCCTGGATTTGGCTCTATGTTAACACTGAAGCCAATGAATCAGCTTGAGACTCTTCTGTCAGAGTCTGAAACAGGTCAAGCTAGAATACAGCACACACATACACACACACGTATCCCTACTGAACTCCAGCTTAATGAACTTTATAGCTTGGGTCTGCCTTGGGAAAACTAAGATCTCTTGAGTTCCTGGGAAATGTGGTTATTATAATGTTATTACAACTGTGTTTGACCTTCAGCCCACAATGAGCACCTCAGACATATATTGATAGTACATCGTTTTGATCATAAAATGATAAGCAAATCATTTTTAATTTGCACCTCGAGGAGTAGAATCCGAGGCGTACTTTCGAAGTCATGTAGTATAATAATAAATGTTCTTACACCAAAACAGATGCTCAGTTTGGATTAAGCTCTCTATAAAAATGAACCATTGTTCTCATGTTAATAGTGTCTTTAACCCCGAAGAAGAGTTTTTATTGAACTGCTTACTTTCCTATGAAAGGTAAGGTGCTGGTAGGGTTTAGGAACTGCACCCAAGCAGCATTTTTTTTAAATACTAGAAATTATAGTTATAATAATTGCAATACAAGACTTCATAAATTAGTTTTCCAGTGCACTCAGTTCTTACCAAACGTGCTGAGAAATCATTTACTGTTCACATTGTGTTTGGAATATCCCCAGAATCTGAGCTAACGGCGCACTAAATAATGTCCAAGTCTATGTGGTATCTGCTGGCTAACGTGTGCTCTGCTGCCCCACAGAATGGCCAGTTCACACTTGCCATTCCTTTGCAGGAGGTGGATAGTCCTTCTCCTTAAACGTTGATTTAATTTTGAGTTGGTTACAAAGACTGGCTGTATCAGCAAAAGTCTGACAAGTAAGTCCCATCACCCTCAGTGTGGCCATACTACCTCGCTGCTGGGGAAGACACTGTGACTGTGATGAAGAGGGTGACTGTGGTAAGACAGTCTCTAGAAAGATGTGTGTTCATTATTTTTATTAGTGGATTAGAAACCACACTGGATTCATACATGCACAATTTAAACATATATGCGTTTGAAGTCCTAAAGGTTCAACCATTCACTTGCTGGTAATCTTCTCATTTACTTCTTACTCCGTGCATTTTTTTAGGCAAAATTTTAATGTTTTGGGAATAATTTCATGAAAATCATTACCAAATTAAAATTTTAATTTTTATGTTAGTAAAAACATACAGTATCAGCTCAGACCAAGAGGTTTACTTGCTTAGTGCTCAGTCCTTATTTAAGCAAGCTGACTTTGCTAGATAAAGACAATGCAAACAATTCAAGAACCTGATCCTTCTTATTTGTCAAGATAGAAGTTTACTGCATACAGAGAAAGATACAGTTTATATTGTACATAGTTCTTATTGTGTTTTGCAGAGAAGAGAGTAATTTTCAACTTCTCCCAGTGCTAAGATCTAACTTCCTTTTTCCAGCAGTTTCCCGCTGTTTGGCAAGGCTTCTGTTGTAGATCATGAGCACTCTAACAGATTTGGCTTGGGCTGAGACAGTTCTTCTCCTGAACTGATTTAATTACTGTTGTTATTGTGAAGAAATAAACACTGACTAATCATTGGTATGTCCGTCTGTCTGTTCAGATGTTGTTTAAAAGCACACTGTTTAATCTTCTTGCTAGTTACAATTTTTAAAGTTGATTCCTCTGAAATCTCTGGATTTCAGCTTCTTCCCTACAACAGTCTTATTCAGGCTTTTATTTTTTATCCTGTTCAGGTGATTTGTGGCAGTAGGACTCCTCAAGCTAGAAAAGTTCATGTTAAATCTGGTATGTTTTTCTTCCATTAATTTACTTCTTCAACACATAAACTTTTAGCACTTTAAATGTCCTGTGGCAAAAAGTCACATACTTAAACTATGCATTATGTAAAGAAGAATTACTTTTGTTTCTATTTTGAGTATTTCTCCAGATAATCTCTTTTGATGGCTTCTAGTTCTTGGATTGGAACATGTATTAAAAATATTGGTAAGCCATCCTATGGTTAAGTGAGTGTGTCCAGCAATCCTTGAGTTGGTCAACCAACTCCTCTTTTAATAGTAATTTCCTGGAATTTTTGCAACCATAATGTCTAATTACCTGTCTTCTGCAGGCTGAAGTAATGAAGGAAACATGCTACCTCAATGGGGTGTAAACATGTAGAAAAAATATAAGAAATCCATCAGACATAAGATGCTGATATATCTGTGTGGATGTGAAATAAAAAAAAAAAAAAAGGCTAAAAACCTTACATAGCTGACTCTTTAAGTGATTGAAAAGGTTACCTTTTTCCACTTTCTTTCTTGCAGTAATTAAGTACAGATGGGGTTTCTTTCTTTCCTAATAGATTATATTTATCTTAATTTTCAATTTATTTTTTTTTTGTTCATTTGTTGTTATAAATATACCCAAGTGTCATGGTTAATTGTGCAGAGAATATTATTTAGCAAAAGCCACTTTGCTAGGTCTTCTGTTCTATTTTCTGTTTTACACAATGATTGAAACTGACTTTTTGCAGGAGATTTAGGAGTCCTGTTAGTGTGTAAAATTACCATGTGAATTATTTGAATTATTTTGCCAAAGCACAAATCCAAGTTGAGGTATCCATGTTATTAAATTCACAGAGAAAAGCTACTCCTGAATTCAGCAAACTGCAATTAGAAATGGGTACTCAGGCATCAGTTAAAGATTCCTAAAAGACAGCCTTGATTTGCATCAATTATATCTGTTATTGACAAGCTGATTTCCTTGCAGATTCAGGCCTAATTTATGTTTACTA
>WHYT01017239.1:266083-281458 GCA_009806455.1 Tetrax tetrax
AAAAAAAAAAAAAAAAAAGAGTTGAGTATTGTCATAGCAATCCTATGGGATGGGTTGGAGCCATAGTAAAAATTTCTCACCTTCTTTGACAACAGGGTAATAATGCAGTATGACTGAAGTGGAACTCTTACACAAGTAACATCTGTAGCCTTTACTGACTATGGGAATCACACACTTTTTACAAATATGGTATTATGCTCTTTTTGCAACAGTGATTTTAAAAAAGTATACAGCTGATACTGCATAACTGTATAATTTCAAATGATGCAGGCTTAACATTTATTTATTTAACAAGTAATAACAGTGTGAATGAGCCAGACCACACTAAACTGGACTGATTTTAATACTCCTGAAAGACACTGAATTTATTGCTTTGGAACAAAATGGTACTCTTTGCACTAAAACAAAGTAAAGCAAAGAGATTTAGAAGTAGAACAAAATGACCAGAGTGGTAAAAAGGTACCCCTGCATAAATGAGAAATAAGCTCTCAGGCTGTAGATGCCATGTCTGTAGAGAAAAACTGCAAGTGGGTAGAGGCAAGCTACAGTGGCAACGTTTTCCTGTTTGAGCAAAAACCTTAAATTGTCAGGTCCGGGGCATAAACGCTCTCCCCTTTCATTTCAAAGAGTATTAACTCAATTGATGAAGTTTTTACTTCTTTGTTTTACTGTTCATAAAGGAATAAACTAGAGAAGAAGAGTATATTATGGACACACAGATGTTACCTTTGTAGTGCTATGATTTGAAAGACGTGGAAGAGAGTGAGTCCCTGAGTATCATGCAGGGGGTTAAGATGTGGCAGGGAGTGAGGCAGGGGAGGGTAAAAAGAGAGCTGGGCTGTTCATGATTTGACTGAGAGTATGCTAATATTTCCAAGGTCTGGAAAGTGATCCTCTGGAAAATGCCACCTCTTTCAAGTCTGAATTGAGAATTTGTAGGCATTGTGTAGGAAGATCATATGCTCTGTGTCTTTAAAAGCTATAACTCAGTGAATGGCATGTATGCAACATATTGACTAGATACTATAACCTTCATATCCAGGAAATGCCATTATTTTATGAATAAATTTTTGTATGTCTATAATTTCCCTGAAGAAATAATAGCAATATTTTTTCAAATAAACAAATTGTACAGTGAAGCCTAAGCTAGACACTCCAAATTCCTCTCTGGTGAGCGAAGAATTAAGTAGGGAGTCATATGGTTGGCGTCAGAATAAGATACATGGGAGCAGGTGTATCTTATCCTTAGGCAAATAAACTTAGAGCCTCTTACAGGCTTCCTGGGCCATAATGAACTATCCTTTCTGGAGAGTGCTATGAGTAACTAAGGACTGATCTCCTCAAAGACCATCAAAGATACCATTGTTGTGCTAGGTTTGTTAGATTTTCAGAAGTTGATGAACATAGCGGCAAACTCCAAAAGCCATTCAGCCCCACATCAACAGCAGAAATTCTACTCCTGCATAATAAACCAGACTTGGCTTGTCAGTGTTTGTCTTTCAAAGAACAGCTCAATAGGTTCTTGCTTTTTCTATAGGCTAATTTCCTGCAGGTTTGTGCTGGAAGCAAGGAAGATGTTGTCATTTTCCTGATGATTAACAGCTTCCTCAAATCTCCTAATCCTGGAAAACCCCTTCAGCTCCTTCTCTATTTTGCTGATGCTTTTAGTGCAACTGTATTTTAAATTTGATTAGAAAAATGAACCATGTTTGCCAACAAAATAATGTAACAGAGAACCACTGCCTGAGGCAGGAAACTGTAAAATTGAAGGAAATAGCAAGATAGCAAGTGAGAATTTGTAGAGACAAATACATGGACCTACGTTTTGTTTTGCGTGGTTTCTGGTGAGAATTAAGAAGACAGAAAGGGCAACAATGACAACAATATGTGAAATATAAGATTTGTTGCAGGAAATGAAGATGATAGGATGTAGGAACCTCAGAGGCTGGCAATGCACTGAAAGCAACATAGATCTCTGTACAGGACTTTGGGGAGATGATGGAAGAAAGAACTCTGAGATTGACTATAAAATTGGAAAGCTGGAAATCACATCTGTGAAAACAGGTCTATGTGGCAGATGAGATACAGCACGATGGAAAAAGGTAATAGAGTGATGATCTATTCTGGGTGGGTCAGAGGTTAAAGCAAGCAGCATCAGATGATGGTTAATCCCCTGAAGTGGAAAACAATGAACGCAAAGATATATAGTGGAATTCAATGAGGAATGGTGTTCATGTGCTTTAGAGACATCAGAATAATGTCCAGACAGAAGAAGACAAGCTGGAAAACAGAAGACCAGAAAGTATATCTTCACTAAAAAGAAGCAGATCTATCTGACTGAGGGTGTGGATGTGAGAAGAATATGAAACAAGTCTATAAGAAGCTCTGGGAAATAGGTGCATATATTGACCTGAGGCTCAACAAGGTTATACAGGAGTAATAAAGAAGACCCAGATGACTAATCCTAGTGGGCAAAAATGTTGAAAAAGAATTCAGAACTTGAGGGATCTAAGGGAAGATAGAACAATGAAGGTGTGAAGAGTTATGCGGAAATATTTGTAGAAGATTGAGAAAGAGAGAGGGAGAAATTGTCTTATTTGTTGTGTGGGAATAGGTCTGCTTCTTGAGACGTGAATTTTATTTAAACTACCTTACTACAAGGGCCTAGGACACTGAGGATATCCTTGACTCTTCTATCTCCTGTTGTAGGTCTTTTATTGCAGACTGTAATTTGTTATACACTGCTGAGATGTGCGTTGAGGCATGGGTTGTATAGGAAAATGCAGAGTTGCTGTGGAGTGGTTTTCTAGAACTGCCTGGTTACTTCTGATTACAGAGGACTGGGCTTATGAACCAAGGTTCTTCAGACCATTTATTCCTAAATAAGTGATAGTTTTATTTTTTTTTTTATTGTTTAGTATTACTTAGTCTGTGCACCCAGAAATATTCTTTACCAATAGAAGGAGTAATACCAACATTCCAGTACTTGCAGATCAGTTAAATGTACCATGTACATTTGCTTTCAAACATACAATCTAAACTTCACATTAACATAAAAATATAGAGGATAGAAGAACAATATTTCATGGAAAGTGGTGGAAGACCCATCACTTAAATTATGTAAAATATCACCCCATCCAAAGGGTTCAGGCGTGTATTATAGGGAAGAGTCATACATTGGCCAGGATAGGACAAGATGACCTAAGAACTCTTTCATCTATAATTACATGTTTCTGTTCCCAATGGTTTCCCATAGTTTAGTAACAAGACAAACACGTTACTGGATTTGATGCCCAAACAACCTTGAAGACATTGAACATAATATCTATGAGAACAGCAGAAATATAATATATATTATATTACAAGTAATAGTTCTTTTACCCAGAAATACCATAGCGAAAGAATGAGACATGTTCTTAGTATCATCTGATTTGCCAAGTTCATGTTAGTACCTATTTAATAATACTTTATTTAAGCCAAGTTATGGTTCCTATGCCATAACTTGTGGATATATCTGTATATGATTCTGTACACATGTACACACACCCGCTCACACCATGCTGTTCATTGGGGTCCTGTTCAATGTGATCTCTAACATTTTTAGCAAACCCTGTCACCAATAAGTCTTAACAGACAAAAGACTTGAATTTAAAATACTTTTAATGAGAAATACAAGGACACATATATAGCAGAGACCTATAAGATGAAATCCCATCCTATCTAACTGCAAACATTTCCAGTAATTCTTTTCAGAAATTTAGGAAGATTCATCTTTAAAACTAGCTAGGTTTCCTTCCTCTACTACGATCACTGGAAAGTCGTTTCAGAACTATGCTTTTGAAAAATCACATCCCTCATCCTAATTTGCAGCAGAAGTGCATCCATTTGTAGTACCTGCCTACATGCTCTAGTTGCTCTTTTTGAAAGATCCTTTTTTTCCTGTGTGCCATTCCTGTCTTTCCCCAAATGTCCACAGAAAGAAATGATGCCTTCCTTATCCTTTGTTCTGAAAAGCTATGTAAGCTAATGCTCTTTGAGTTTCCTCATTTCATCACGGTCATGAAACAAAGTTATTCTTTTATGTATTTACTTTGCTTTGGTACAATCAGCAGCATAGCTTTAAAATAACATAAGATAGCAACATACTTATCAAAGCATTAGTAAAATTTTAAACAATATGCTCTTTATTTGGCTTTTGTCATGCTAACGGCAATAAAAACCAATAATGAAGAATGGCAATATTTCATAGCCAAAGTTCAGAAAGCCAGCTTGATTTTGAGCAACTTTTATATTGATATTCCTTTAGGTAGAAGCAGACAACTCTGTGTTAACAAATGGTCTGTTTGTACAGATTAGGAACAGGTTGCTAGGAAAATCTGTTTGACTTATCAGAAGTGAGATAACTATATGTTCATGGTAAAACAAGAAACCAGATCTGTTTGGAGATGCATTCCCATGGCAATGAATTTCTGCTCATGCTGGTTTCCCACCTACAGCTGCTCTACAGCATGAATTGAAGACTTTTCATTCTAGCAGCCAAACAGTACTGCCAGCCTGCCACGTCCTTATTCTCTGTAGTCACTTTCAGATTATGCTCATCCTGTTTACAGGATAAATTCTTATTCTTAACCTTTCCTGTGTACAATGGTATTTCATCCCATTTCCATCACTCTTGTACTCTGGTGCTTCCAGCTCATGATAATCCATGCCTCCTCTGGACGGGTGATACTTCATGATTCAGTTTCATCTGCAAATCATGAACTCATGGCTACTGTCTTTGAGACAAAGCCATTAATGCAAAAGTTTCAAGATCAATCCTCAGTCTAATCCTGGGAGACCTTTTCTGTTAAAATCCTCCATCTGGATTCAGCACTACTCTTTTAATGTTCCCCTCATTAGTCCATTTGTCATCAGAGAACCTAATCATCAGTCCATCTAATAACTTCCCATGTTAACTAATATCAGATGCCAGTAGTTCAGATAAATGAGATCTGTATTGTTGCTTTTGTTTAGACGACCAGTTGTTTCAAACGAATGACATCAATCTAGTGTAACGTATTTTACCGCTGATAAACTCATGTCATTTTTTTTTCTTATTCCTGTCTCCTTATTTTTAATTATTTCTTGGAAATTTGTCTCCTGGCCTGATTTCCTATGAAGTGTTAGGCAAACAGGCTTTTTCAATAAGTCCACAAAGTTTGCTGCTCACAAAGCGTATGATATTACCCCATCTTGAAGCAATAAAAAAAAAGGCAAAATATACCCCAATAGCTTCCAACAAAGTAATGTAAACAAACAGTCCCAATATTCTCAGGCTCATACATTTTCTCCAGAGATCTGCATTCTTTCTCGTGTAAGATAAAATTGATGATAGAGAAAATATGTTGGCAAGAAAATTCTAATTACTTTATTTTAGCTATTAGAGTTGGATAATCCTTCAGTCCTGAATTAAGAATATTCGCTTTGTAGAGTTTGGCAGAGTGGACTCTCCATATAATAGATTTCCTTTCAAGCTAAGTCCTCAGGCTGATACCTTATTACATCAGCCCATCCCACATCTGCACTTGGGAATGAAACTTGCACTTCGGGACAGGGTCTTAAGGATACCTTTATGGGTATATTGTGTATTCTGAAAATAGCCGTTGTTAAAAAAAAAATTATCAAGACACTCTTTTTTATTAGTTCTAGTGTCTGTGTATTGGTAAACCTTTGACAACTGAGCACTCAGGATTTCTGTGTCTTAGTGTTAGGTTAGATTCAGCTGTTCTTGAACTTCGCCTGCAAAGATACCAGGCTTGCCTCTACCTTTGGAGTTTCTGGTATGCTTGTTTGTCTCATCTTGTAACACTTCATTTTAGAAATAGTACCTTGTAGTTCTCAGGACCCATGCAAAACCATCTCTTGACTCAGCTTGTGCAAGACTTGCCAAAAACCCAGTCTTTGTGTGTATTTGGTTTAATAGGCCCCTCTTCAGTTTTCTTCTTTTTCAGATCATCTTGTGGTGTCTCAGGTCGTTTTCTCTTTTACTTAGTCTCTGTTTAGTTTAAGACAAATATTAAGTTTCTCTGATTCACAACTAAAGGAATTTTTAATCCTTCAAGCCCAAGATATTAGCAAGAAAAGTCACATTTTTTGTTTGACTGATTTTCTGTGCTCATTGACCTAAAAGGAAAATCTCTGCTTGCTTCCAGCTATGGGGATCTAGACTCCATGCCCTATTGGGTCTTGTTCACTCTCATAATGCTTTGCTTCTAGCTGAGGAACACAGTTTTTTTCAAAGTACAAGGAAAAGTTTTACGTATTTTCTACAAGAAGAAGTAGATATCTACTGGTTCTTAGTGAGAAGTAATTTAAACTTGTCTAGGCTATTTTTTTTAAGGTAAGTGCAAAAATAAGGAACCTTTCCTTTGTTGACCTGAAATTAAACAATTCAGTATTGTATCTGGAGTGAACCTCCGTTTTAGTGTAAAATTAAAAAGTTTATTTGTTCTGAACTTAGATATAGCTAATTTTTTAAAAATGTGGAAAACGGCCAATTACAATGGAGAAATCTGATCTTGTTTTTTTTTTTTTTTTTCCCTATAATCCTATAATTTGCCTTTTGGAAAACTTGGTGAAATATTTTCCTCATTTTGAAAAGCAGAGAGCATTACAGAAAACGTTTCTGCTTTGCACTGACAAGCAATTACAGATACTCATTGTACTCTAATTACATGGTACATTGAAACAATTATATACATATTGTCCCTTTTTCCACATTCAGAATCTTCCAGTAATTTACTTATTCATTTATTCTTAATAGTCTTCCACTTTATATTTTTCAGAACACAGAGCAATATTTAGTTTACAGACTTCAGAACTAGGCACTGAAACAAATGTTTCAAAACACAGTGTGGAACACATATCACATCAGAGTTTGGGGAGTTTTAAAAGTCAGTTTAGGGAGTCATCTAGATGCTTCCATCACAGCAAAGAGCTGCTGCATCTTCATGTAGAAAACCACCCCCAGGAAACCCCTCAGCCTTTGTTCCATGCGTAGTCCATTTGCTTCCCTGATTCCAGAAGGTTTCTGGATCATGTGATCTGCCAATGTGTGGCCAAATTTGGATCCTTTTAAGCCGGATTTGCCACTGTGCTTAGAAAAAACAAAACCAGACCAAATTCCCCTAAAATTTTATACATGGAAGCATGGATGATGGTATTATATACTGTTTAATGAGTAAATGCTCAGGTCACTTGCTGGTAATTTCCTTAACATCAATTAATTTTAGACATATTTTTCCTGTCAGGGAATGACATCTGTCTCACCATTTCCTTGAGTGTTTCCCTCCCAGGTAGAATAAGGGATATTTGAGGACATTTAATTCAATTTTAACTTAATAAAAATCAAGCTGCACAATGTTTGTCAATGCATTTCTAAAACAACCATTTATAAGGTCATTATGTTACTGGGGAGAGAACTTAACGGAAAGTAGCTTGCTGATGTCTTTAGTAACTGTAGTAATTAACCTCAGCTCTTCAGGAAATGCCTGGGAAATTGTTTATTTGAATGTTTTCAGTAGATGAGGTTAATAGGTTGTGCAGGAACAAAGCTGACAACACAAGTTAACTGTCAGCAAACCCGCATGCTATCGGGCTCACAGGCACGCAGTAGCAGATGAGATGGAAGAGACAGTGCTGAAACACTCAGTTTTGGAGTGTTTTCGAGGCTGTGATTGATTTGATAACTAAACTTTTGAAAGACATAACAGACATACTTTGGTGGAGCTATCTTAGAAGTTCAGGTTACCTGGTATTTGTTGCACATTCGTAACTTCAATTTAGAGGAAGCTAAGGGAACATTAAAAGATAATGTTCTGTTACTTGTGTTCAGATATCAAAATGTATAAACATCTGTCTCTTCTGCTTTTGCTTTCTTTTGTCTTTCAAAGCCTATCAACAGAAGCTAAGTCCACTCTTTCACTGTAATGAGTATTTCAGTTGTCAATGGAATCAGACTTTTGAAGCAAGCACCTTTTGTTCATCCTCAGTGATTTAAGTATTTTGAGGAAAAAAAAAATTACATTCCATATATATAGCAGTTATTATCAATAATGGTACCTCTGTTTATATTATTTGATTCTAATTGTTCTTTCATACTTGATGAAATAAATGATTTATTAGAGGAATTGTTATGATCTCCTGGCATGCTTTCACATGTTTGCTGGGCATTCTTCCTTTTCTGTGCAATCACTAACAAATAAATACTTAGATTATCTAGCTTTTGAAATACTTGGGGTTTGGGGTTTTGTTTAATAATAACTTACATTTTATTGACATGGATCCATGGTACAGCACATTTTCTTACATAAAAATACTCTCTCAGCAGTGCTATCAAAGAATAATGGGAAAAATCATATTACTAGGCCTTTTATAAAATTTATTTTATAAATTTATTTTATAATACTTTTCCTTTCTGAAATTATTTTAAGCTGACCAATGAAGAAAGAGACAGAAAACTTTTCAGGGGTTTGTGTGATTCAAAGTTAGTTGAAGTGAGTAAATGCATATTCTCCTGAATAATATCCACTGTATTGCACTGATCTCAGTAGCTTTTGACGTCAAAGATCAAGAAGATTTTTGTTCTTTATTTAATCCTAGCAGATTTTCTCTGAGAGAAAAAAGCTTGGTAGAAGTATTTCTATAGTCAACTTGAGGCCATAGTTCTGACTGAATATATAATAAGAATAGATAAAACAAAGTAAAATAAATGAAAGGCCTTTACCCATTTGGATTTTTTCACTTGCCCTTAGTATTAGTTATTTCCATCTAACAGTTTCAAATGTAAATCATTGTCATTAATAAAGCTGATAGACTACAATATTACCATCTTACATTTTCTACTGCTTTATCTTTTCTTATGATAGGTAGATATTCATTAAAATAGTGATTTTAGAGATATCCAGCAAGAAAAATCTTAAGTGTTTTTTACTTACAAAAAATTGTGAATTCACACCATTTAATCACCCCAATGCTTATTTAAATTTTTCAGTTTCCTTACTTGAGTATATCTCAAATTTATAATCCATGAGCAAAACCGAGTGGACTTGCACAACGATGTATGCATAGCTAAAAAATTTCAAGCATTGTGTACCTCTCTGATTTAATGTATATGTAGAGTTCTGATGTCAATGCATACTTTAAATGTCAGGAATTTGTACTGATGGCTGTCTTAGGGCCTGAAGGTTGGAAGATTTATAGTAGACAGTTAATAAATTTTATTTTTCGGTAGCATTAAATGAATTAAAAATAAATCTGTTTACAGATTTTGTTTTTATATTCCTGTATTTGAATTGGGCAATTTGTAGTCTGAACCCTTATAAAAATGTAATTTGAGCAGCATTCATTTTACTATTATTTCTAGGGCTGGATTTAGTCCCATATTTATTTTCAGATTTGTAATAAATTTTTGTCTGCTGTGGTAAGGATAATACTATTTGATTCACTTCTTATTTTTATTATCACTGGTTTCTCTGCAGGAATAAATCAACTGGCTAGCTTCTGTCTGTCAATCTCTAAATAACATAGAAATAACAACTTGAAAATTAATTTCCAGTCAGACCTGAGCCGTGTTATTTAGCTTTGCCATTATTCTGGTATGCGGCTTCATAAATCATACATCACTACAAAAGTCTAACCACAGGCATCTCAGAAGGGCCATTTCTATGTATATAAAAAAAAATCTCATTAATATTAATTTCCTTTAACATAAACATAAAACTTCTGTATTCTTGTTATCAGTATTTAACTTTTCTTAGTGTTACAATAACGCATTTAGTTGTTCACAGGCTCTTACTGTGCATCTGTGTACTCACTTACACACTCCTCTTGGGGAAAGGCAACCTGAGCTGGTAGAATTTGCTTCAGTCTGGGAAGAAAACTGGGAGAGCAAAGATCTGCCACCACAGCTGGAAGGCAGCTTTTGAGGAGAATCTGAGACACCAAGAAGAGCACTTCAAGAGCAGTGATGTCCTTTGCAGGTTAATGACAGAACAATCCTTAGGAAATGTAGCTTCAATTATTAAATTCTGAATTTTTCTTTGCCATCTGCTCCACTAAAAATTACTGATTTTTTACATTATTAATAATGAAAAATTATCTCAATTTAAATTGTTCAGTGGAATACTTGTCTTATATTTGGGAGATATAATATTAAATATTAGAAAAGGTGAAGCTCTCTTGGGTGCTGTAAGCACTGGTTCCAAACAGCATTTGCACTGTTTGACTTTCACAGCACTTGTGAAAGTCAAAGTCTATGACATAAAAAAAAAATCACAAAATCACAAAAACCAACCAACCAAAACAAACAAAAAGACCAAACAAGCCCCATCACACAAAACACCAGATACTGGGAGAATTTAAAACAGGAAGAATAAGAACAGGCTGGTACATGCAAGCACCTGAGAAAAAAGTTAGGGACAGACTGGATGCTATGGCCCTGCAGCTGGAAGGGACCCTGACAGAGGACTGTGACTGTCTAGCAGATTTGTGTGAGGTTCTTAGGGGAGTGTTTGTCCCTAGATGCTGTGGGGGACATAGGATAGTGACTGCACCCCTGGCCGGCAGTGCCACTGGCACAGAGGCAAAATGAAGATTTGGTGTAGTTCCAGTTACGTCAGTGAAATGGTAGGGCTTCCAGTACACAGTTTTAAAAGAGGTAAATCTGTGGCTGATCCCTGCTATTCTCAAGCTCTAGAGAAGATACAAAACATCTGTATTTTACCATCAAAATTGCAGTGCAGTATCATGTGTACTACAGGAGAAAGTCTAATTTACAGAAGATCGTACCTGCTTTCCCAATGATTTCTGAAACCTATTCCCACTTAGCTGCTGCTGCATAGGATAATTAAGAACATTAGAAATGCCTTATCAGCTCAGACAAATAGTCCATCTGCCCTTATTCAGTTTCTGGAGATCACAATAGCGAGAAAGCAAAGGCCTGACCACTTCTTGTCATCCTTTCTTGTAATTTCCCTCAGCATCCAGAATTGTTATATTAGAACTATTACAATGTACATTCCTGTCTTGTGTTTTTAATATCTATTTCCAGATACATTATCCATGTAGTTATTTAATGTCTTTTTGAATGTGCTAACATTCAAATCTATTCCTCCACCTCCTCTAGCAATAAACTCCTTACCCACTAAATAAAGCAGAAATTTCTTCTACCTGTTTTCTACCTATTTGTGGCATTGACTGTCCCTCAGTTCTTCTGTTGCAGATTTTGGTGAACAACAGCTAGATACTCAGCTTATTCACAGCTTTCATGGTTACGTAAACCTCAGTCTTATCCTCCCGTGTGCTGCACCCAAGCCTTTTCCTTTTCAAACATGAGATTATTTTGGACAACTGTCAGTGATGACACCAATACTCTTCTCCAGTTTTAACTCTAAGTTCAACACTGAGTACATGTGGTTTAGACTGTTTTCCCCCAATGTATTATTTTGCCTGTATCTACAACAAGATGTCTCTGCTGTCTTTTTGCCTTCTCTCTCAGTTTTGTGAGATATTCTGAATTTCATCATCAGCACAGCATTTGACTACTGAGAAGAACTTAATATCACCTGCAGACTCGGAAACTTCAATTCCCTCTGCTTTTTCCAGGTTATTGATGAAGATTTTACATAAAAACAATTCCAGAAACTAGTACGCTAGGGTGAAACTTTTTAATGTACTCTTCTCTCAACTCCAAGAATACTGCTTGCTTGCTTTCATAGTGGCACGGCTTCAAAAGAAAGTGCAGAGCGCAATCTTTTTCATAGTTTGGTCAGAAACTGGTAGCTAATAAGGTTGTGTAGGTCCCAGGTCACTTAATTCTTGAGTGAATCTTTTCTGCAAAAGGGTTAATATTGGTAGCACTGCCACTATGCCTTTATTGGTCAGGTACTCCTTGTGAGAAGGCATTAGATGGAATCCCCAAACTTTCCTACTGTTTGCCTGCACTGTAGATAGAAGTGATGTATGTCTCACTAAACTAACTCTGGGGACAAACAGTTTTCCCTACACGTCATGTCAGAGTGGGGGAGCACCTAAGTGAAGCAAATTGGTTACAGATCATCCAGGAGGGTTATGTTATTCACTGTCTTCATAGGGCATAGGTGTTTGGAGAAACTATGCTAAGTGCTACGCTAAGCACTGCAGTGGGGCTGGTTGATTCTGCCCGCAGGTGTGTGGCACAATGTCTTGCTCTGCCTGGAGGAACACTGGCTTTTGTTTAATGCTAGCTCTTCTATGATGAAAAGTGTGACTTCCTGGATCAATTCAGTGCAACTTTATCTCCAAAATATGACGGTGATGTGAAAATGTATTTATTGTCTAAATTAATCACGGAGTGGTAATTATAATTATCAGATAATTGCACATAGGAGCTCATTCTGTCTTGTTTATCATTAAATATTGTTTGGCTCCTGTCTGGATTATATTTTCTTACCCCTTTCAAATATTCCTTCTTTGTCTTGATCTGGAAGAATATTGATGAGTGATTTATTTAGTTTTAAAGGAACATCAAAACATTCTTATCATATGTAACTGGGAGTTGTCAACACTAAGTGTACCAGAGCATTAGTGTTGCTGAAACAATGAAGGTTTAAGAGTAGAAGTGAGAAAAGCTTTTCATGGAGGACACATTTTGTTAGAATATTGAATTTTGACATGATAAAGCAAGCACTCTTTTGAGTATCATGAACTGTACACTCACAAGCTGATGTTTGCCTTGAGATAGCTGGTGGCTCTCAAAGCCTCCTTCTTTCATTTTTTTTTTTCTTAGGGAGTGGGAGTGTTGCTTCCCATCTATATTGCTTGTCTACTAAAAACTTATTCTGTTCCTTCTTTAAGATAGACTAAAATCTTCTACGGGAAATGTTCTTTAGAAGTAAATATTGCACGAAGGGTTCAATCAGTTCAGACAGCGTGAATGCTGTGCTATGTTTGAAAAAGGTATGGTTTTAGATAATTAATATATACATATTGACTCTCAGTTTCTACCTACCCCAGAAAAATATGTATGCATAAGGGCAATATTGCTGCTAAAATTTTGCAGTCCTGGAATAAAGACGTTGAAAGTAAAGGAGAAGGGATGGGAAGGACAATATTGAACAATAGGAGTTGGTGACTATTTTTGTAGAGGACTGGCACCTAAAACAGTGGGGCTCCGGACACAGGTATTTGATGTATAATGATGACAATTAGTACTGCTGCTATCAGAATACCTAGAGACTGCGATATATGAGACCCTTGAACACAAAAGCCCAAATACCTGAAACCTAAATGAGAGGTGAGAGACAATAGTTAGATTCGAGGGAACATTAGAAAACTCGCAAAGCAGTCAAAATGCAGAAACATCACTGCACAGATAATGTGCATCTCCTCTCCAGGCTGAACAACCACAACTGTCTCAGCTTTTCTTCATAGGAGAGGTACTCCAGCCCTCTGACAATTTTTGTGGTCCTCCTCTGGGCCCGCTCGAACAGGTCCATATCCTTCTTACTCTGGGGGCTCCAGAGCTTGATGCAGTATAGCAGATGAGGTCTCACCAGAGCGGAGTAGAGGGACAGAATCACCTTCCTTGACCTGCCGGCCACACTTCTTATGATGCAGCCCAAGAGATGGTTGGCCTTCTGGGCTGTGAGCATACATTGCCAGCTCATGTCCAGCTTTTCACCCACCAGTACCCCCAAGTCTTTCTTGGCAGGGCTGAACTCAATCCCTTCATCCTCCAGCCTGTATTGATATCAGAGGTTGCCCCAACCCAGGTGCAGGACTTTGCGCTTGGTCTTATCGAACCTCATGAGGTTCGCATGGGTGAACTTCTTGAGCTTGTCCAGGTCCTTCTGGAAATTTCAGTGTCTTTAAGAATGTTAGATCCTGGGAAGGCAGTCTCTAATGGGATGTGTCACTGGGAACAAACACAAAACACTGCTGCCACCACTACCAGTTATAGAAAGAAGACTGGTGTTACAAGTCACAAAGTATGATAGGTTTTGTTGTTCCAAACAGTTTTCAAAGCGCAGCTATATGCTGGAAATTTGATGCTTTGGTCAGGGTATTTGATAGCAGAGGAGGAAGCAGTCTGAGATTAAATCAACACCTGCAACTTAGCAAAGGTTATTTCAGACAAGGCCTTAGGGGTGGTAGAGGAGGTTTGGCTGACATGTAACAAAGGGTGAAGGTGTACAGAACATTCTTTGAATTTGCCATGAGCTCTTCTAGATCTCCTACTGCACAGCTGTGCAAACAACTGGTTTTTCTGTTGGTATATAAACCCAAACACACTCAACACGTAATTTCTGCTGATCCACAATGAAAAAGTTTCCAATTACTTTATAAAACAGAGACCCTCAAAACTTATGTTCCAGTTTAACAAAACATTCTCTTTGGCTGAAATTAAATTGGTCATTTGGCTTTTTTTTTTCCTTCTGAAAATATTCAAAATCAAACATAACTGCATGTGGTCTCAATATACCACTTGGAAACAAAAAAAAATAAAAGCTTTCTTACCCTCATTCAGAACTTATTACCAAATTAGATATGAATTTGTTAAGTGTTTCAGTGATCACAAAATTGCTGATTTCAGTGAATAAACTACTTGGGGTGAACAAATATTCACCCGGTTCCTATTATAATACTGAGCTGCCAGGGTATGAGCCTACTCTGGTCGCTTGGTGTGGGTTGGCCTTCTGTCAAACCTGCAATAGCTGTTCCCACACTGGTGGGTCAAGGCTACTGTAGATGAATGACTATGATGCATGTTTTGCTCTCTGTTTTTATATAGGATGGATAAGCCATAGACCATCCATTATAGTAATGCCAGGCAAGCCCCCAAGGATGTCAGATTTCTGTACTTTTCAAGGCTACAAAGCCTTCTCTCTTGTCAGGTGGTCATTTCCCAATACGCCTGTTCTGCAAAGAGTCAGGAATGGTTTCTGAGTATCAGGAAAACTGTCATTTAAATTTTGTCCAAGAGTAAATCTACTACATAAAACTTTGTGGCAAAATAGTTTACCCTTTAAACAACACCATCAACCTAAAGCCAGTATCATGCAGTTACTGATTTGGACACTACTAATACTGATTTACACCTTACTGTTTTAAATGAATGAGCTTGCTTGCACAGTAGGTACTATTTATTTTAAGTAGAGTGCCAGACTCTGGTCCTTGAAATAAGAGATGTTTATATTGCTGGGAAGTGATGTAATGGCAGCTTGAATTATGTTTATTAGCATGTGAAAAGCTTTAGCAATATATGCCTGTTTTCTATTAGAGATTTGTATGCAATAACAAAAAATGTCCATGGATAACAAACTGGAAAATGTATGCATGTTTGGCTGCCTGTGAGTG
>WHYT01017239.1:281478-311379 GCA_009806455.1 Tetrax tetrax
ATTGGGTGGAGGTTGTTTTTTCAAATATTTTCCAGTGACAGAACAAGTTTGATGAAGGTGCTGTATAGAGACAATGTAGTCAATATTACTTTTTTTTTTATATATAAGAAGACAGAAATGAAAAATAATCTGAATATAACTCTTTTCTGCATGTGGTATAGGTACTTACCCGCATTTAAATTTTGATACATCACAAATTCTTAATTGTTCACTTATATTACTGAAATACATGAGAGCTTCACTGAGTAATTACAGACCTCTATTGCTGGATAATTAATTGATGCACATGGAGGGCATTTCTTATTCATGGAGTTAGCATTTTATATCTGTTTCACTGAAAGTGAAGCCAAGGTGTCTGATGCCTTTCTGAATCTAAGCCTTACTACATTAGAAGACAGACATACCACAGATGAAACACACTGTATAGTCAGAAGTTATTTACACATTCATGTATAGTTTTATAAGGTTCTTTTGCTTATTTTAAAAACCAAACCCAATCTCCAATAAGGTAAGTATTTGAACATTACTAGTGCTGCTCTTTTTTTTTTCCGCATTTGCCACAACTTTTTGTGATGCTTGTGTGTTTTTCTTGTCATTTTTTTTGTTTGTTTTGAGATAAGTAATATCTTCATTTAGTAATGCTTGTCTTTGATTCTAAACATCATGTGGCATGAAAGTACATATTGTGGCTTTGTGTCTGAACAGTTGTCTAGTTCTTACACCAGAATGATCTCAGAAAAATCAAGTATTTTAAAGCAGAAAAGTTCATCGAACAAAATAAGACATTGAAGGGAGATATTCTACTGAAATGACTAGAATGCTGTTGAAACTGAAGTCTTACTTTATAGGTGATACAGTATGAAATATTACAAGGTTTAACCAATTGAAGTTAAATCGGAGGACAGGGGTAAAATAAGCTATTAATGTTCACAGTCAATTTAAAATAAATTGAAGGTTCAAGACATTTTCTAGAGAATCTTTGAGTTTAGTATAGATTCTAAGAGGCAAAGATCCATGTAGTGTGTGAGAGAATAAGGTAAGATCTGATAGACAATATAGGAGAGAGAGATATAAATAAAAATGGCTCCTACTTCTTTTATAGATACCCTAGAGAAATACTTTTGGAAATAAACTTTCCTGCTGGAAATTCAGCCAGGGAAAGAGTTTATAAAATAATTGTTTTCTGAGATTGCTTTTTTTCATTTACAGTCATAGATGATTCATGAGTAGAGTGAGCTGGAAAATAATGGATGTGCATCGAAGTTAATGTTTGGGAAAGCTGGATGGAAGTATTTAACTAGAATTTAGATCTATGATGATTACATGGAATGTAATTAGAGTTGGGGATTATAATTGATCTCTAAATGCAGTCAACAGAAATTACTGCTTGTAAAAGTAAAGATACGTCTAAGTTCCACGATGACAATCTTCATCTCAGAGGCTTACCAACCTTTTGCAATAGTGTGAGAACTTATTTGATAAGACATATAAGGCAAAAAAAAAAAAAAAAACCAAACCAGCCCTCACTAGAACCCAAATAATTCAGAACCTCCAAAAGTTTTTTTTCCAAATGGTACAAGAGTTTCTGTTTATAATGGTAAGACTGTAGAGAACAAGAGAAGAAAGAAGGTTCACAAATGAATAGATGATGTGGCCAGAGTAGCAAGGAGGGGGACAAAGCCTCTGAGGAACAATCTATTGGTTGGAGGAGTCCACGCGGCGCTGCTGTAGCACCCGCCAGCTCCGCAACCTGGCAATTTGCCTGCTGAGCCCCAGTGGCGCTTTTCTCCTCATTGCTCAAAACATCTGTGGAAATATCCTTAGTCAGGATGTGATGAATCAGTGAAGCATTAACTACAGGATCATATTGGAATCATGTCTGATTGTTTTGTGATTGCAGCTTTCCCACTGGTTTGTATTTGGACCTCATTCACAATTAGCCTATTGCCATCTGGAATTTCTTTGTGTCCTTGAAAAGTGAGGGAAAATTGCCTCCTTCAACAGTATTGGAATGCATGTAGAAGACCTAAGAAGGAAACTTTGCCTTGTATTACATATCTTCTTGACAGTTTTCTGATTTGTTCTAATGATTTCTCTCCATAGCTTAAATGTGAGCATTATTTTGTATGTTCCCAATGCCATTCTGAAGTAATTACAGCTGCAACTTTCAGGAATGATTCTTTACAACTAGGGAGTTATTTTCCTGTAGAAATCCACAAAACGGAATCTATTCTGGTCTTCGGTTAAAGAACAAATAGATTTGTTCTGTAGTTAACTCTAAAACTCCTGGCTTTTAAAGGGGAAAAATATCTGTGCAGAGGATGAGATTCCATTGATGGTAAAAAAGATGCACTGCACTGAAATCAGCAGAGCTACAACTTCATTAATGTCTGTTAGAGTCTTAATGTGTACACTGCTAGAGATAACTTGCGACAGTGCACTTGATGTCACTGTGAAATATTTCTGGTATCATTTGTAGAGGTGAAAAATGTCTGCAATTGTCTGTACAAAGCAGACACGGTAGAATCATCTTTATTACGTGACATGTTGTCTTTATTATCAGGCTGTATATGAGAGGGAAGTTACAGTGTGTGTAATGACTTCATGAAAATTCAATATCTGTCTTTTTTTTCTTTCCTGTTTTTTGACTCTAGTTCAATGCTTGGTTCCAAAGGATGAATTGCTGCCTCTGAAGACCAGTGTCTCAGATGGCAAGGATCATCTTTTGAAAGTTCCTATCTCTTTCCACTGCCTGCCAAAGCAATCTTGGTGACTCATTTGAAAACACACTTTACAGGCAGGCATGGATCTTGCCCATCATGTTCTGCCTGGTGGGAAAGAGATCTGTATTCAGCAATCAACCTTTGCTAGACTGATTCACCATGTAACAATCTTCCTCTGCTACCTATAAAATGATGGGAACATTGATTGTATGAATATCTTGTACAGCAGTGACCTCCTTCCTCCTTATTTAGGGTGTAACAAAAACGTGAGATGCTTGTAAAAATTGGCATCAACTTGCTGTAAAAGTAATGCAGAATTAATTCAGCTCCTTAGCATAAAACTTTCAGCTGCATTGTTAGTGCATGGAAAGCTCAAAAATCACATCAGATTGCAAATAAACCAAAATGCTACTTTCTGCTCTAGGAAGTTCTGCAACGTTTGTTAATGATGAAGCAGGCAGTAAAACGCCTGGCAAATCATATTGACACTGTTGAAAGGACTTAACTGAGCTTGACTAGCACAGATGCTGGTTTTGCTTGGACTAGAGATTTATCCCTCAGACTTAAAGAGATTTAATTTGTTAGGAGAAAAATTTTGTTAGAAATTCATGTGAGAATTTCCTGAAAAAGGAAGAAAGCTCCAACTAGTAGAAATTCAAAAGCAATGTATAGCTTCATAAGACTTTATAATGGGAAAACTAACTGTTAGAGATTAGACAGGACACATGGCAATGTTGTGAAAAAAATGAATTTTTCTCAATTTAAAGATTTTTATGCCTGTGCCTCAACATGTGGTAAGCTGCCATTCTCACATCTAGAGAAACAGGGAAATAGAGGAAAGCATTTTCCATCTATTGAGCCCCCCTTTTTTTTGACTGCTTTACCAAAGGAAAGTAACAAGAAAGGTCACTTCCATACAGAGCCCTGCTCAGCCCACCAGAACTATGTATTCCATTGATGTCTTCCATATGCAGAACGAAGCCCTTCTTCCCTCCTGGGAGTCTGCCTGGCCAGAAACTGACATTCTAACTTCAATGAATCTGTGGTAAAATTTCTAATGGCATCTGTGTATCAGAGGTTTCACCCTAAGTACAGATCTTTAAGCATTAAATGCTAAACTGGAATGACATAAACATCCTATTTCTAATACATTCAAAAATAATTGAAAGAAATGTTAAATTGTGGCCTTAATGGCCTGCACCATGCACAAGACAGAAAAAAAAAATCAATATCTTCCTTGAGAAACACGAAACTATTACTGAAGTTGGGATTTTTATTTAAGTAGTGGACAATGTGGGCTATTAATGAAATGAAATGTGAAATACCCAGGAGTGAAATGAACTGCACAGAATACAGAGTTGACTTGTGCTATGATACAACTTCTCTTTCTTTCTATTCTTTAACAAGTACTCATGAAGTAGAATATAATTTACTGAATGGATGGAATCAGAATTCTGCATTTTTGTCGATATGGAAAAGTTGGCTTTTTGATAAAATTTCTGAAAACCTCAGGATTTGTTTAACTTGGGTTCTTAATGACCCTACAACTCTGGCACGAAAAGCAAACCAGTGTTGTTGTAAAGAGGGAAGATGGAAAATCGGAGAAAGCATACTTTTCCATAATGGAAGATCTGAAAAGAAGTTAATACTCAAATACAAATTAGTAGTTTTATTGTACTGCAAACATCTGTGTCCTGAAACCAATTTTTCATGCAGCCAGTGGAAATGAACACTTCCCATGTGTGCTGGCCTAACACTAGAGAAATGTTTAGAGCTGTTGGAGAACGCTGGGATGAAACGTTTTCCTTTGGAAAATGGCAAGCTGTTGAAACAGAGGCTTTTTAAGAATGGATTGCTTTCAAAAACCTTTTGATTTTTTTAAATAAAAGTATTGACACTTTCAAAAAAATTTTGGCTTAACTTCTTTTTTTTTAATACAAAAATGCAATTTTTAGTTCAAAACAACTTCTCATTGCCCTAAATTAATTAATGTGTGACAGTAATTAATTAACTTCAGACACAAGTATGTCAACATTATCTTAACATTGTGCTCAATGGGCTATTGCTAGAGGATGATGCCATGGCAGAACAGAGGGAATCTCTTGTGTATTTTAACTGATTATTCTAGACCATGGACTATCTAATTCTAGTGTAAAAAAACTGTATCTGCAAAAATGATACATAAATATTAATATTATTTTATAATGTAAATGCTTCATAGCAGGAATTACAAGTAGCATAACATGAGCACAGCTGAACACAAGGTAAAGTAAAACACAAGTAAATCAAATAATATAATTAATTTACATTATGATTTTTGCTGAGAGCCAGCATCGTGCACCTTTCACATTTCCCACTTCCCACATATACTTTCCAAGGCAAGGCATCATTTTCAGGCAAGGCATCATTTTATGAATCAGAGTCCCAAAATCTGTTTGAAGAGATTATGTTTCAATATGCATATATATGACTATTTGGGAATATGCTGGAGAGAGGGAGAAAAAAAAAAGTGGAGTGAAGTGTTTCTTTATTTACATTTGGCAAGTACAGAAGATTGGTAAGTAGATTAGGTTGAGGAAAACTAAAGTAGATTTTCCTGATTATCTCTCATTTTATTCCAGTTCAAAAACTGACAGCTATCCAGCAGGGAAAGTCTCAGATTATTTAAGTTTTTTGGAAACTATTTTAATGTGTCCCAGTTTACTGAGCCCCAGGATGCTCATTTTCAATTGCTATTGTATACAAAGCGTTACAGGGTGGGTTTTTTTCCTAAATCTGAAATACACTAGGGACCTTTCTCATGCTGGAAAAACTTAATCAGGAGAGAGAAAAATAGTTCAAACTAATAAACACACCTTGTCAAACAGGATTTGCTTTGCATGCATTCAACCAAAAATGAAATTTGAGCAGTCCTATGGGCTCACAGAAGACTAAGGTTTTTGAGGATACGAGCTCATGGAGCAGCAGGTGCAAACCACTGTGAGCACAAAGGAATTGCTGAGGCAGGAGAGTACATCTCACATTGGACTTGAGGAAATGTATCATATGGTCATACTTAAAAAGCAGAATGAACAGCTGTTAACTAAAACTCTCAGCAGTTAGTAAAAAAAACCAAACCCAAACAAAGCAGAAACCCAGTAAATTTTTATTTTTTAGTTTTGTTTTTTTTTTTTTAAATGATATGAGAAAAAAAAAAAATCCACCGTCTTAAGTGAAAGAGCTTGGACAGCCCTTAGTTTCTGTGTAGGAAGGTATTAAATTAGTACTAGAAGAGAAATGTAACAACTGTAAATCTGACATGCTGGGGAATATTCTCAAGGGGATGTGTTTAAATTAACACATCCGGATTCCACTGAAGTGAGTAGGAGTTAGGCACGCAGCTATCTCAGTGTTCAGGGTTATCCTACAATTAAATCCCTGAGTGGTTTCATACCCATAACCTCGGTTCTACCAGGCCTGTGTTAATGGGTTGGTCTGCTGCAACTCACATAAAACAGATGAAGTATTCACAATCTTCTGCTAAAGATGTATCTTATGTGTCTTATACATTCCTCCGTTGATACATGCTACACAACTATTTCTAAATAAAAATAAAAAGTATTGTAGATTTTAAATGAAAAGATTATCTATGAATCCTGAAGTCTTCAATCATTACCAAACAACACAGATTACTACTGATATCCTTCCTTCCTTCATTTCTTCCTTTCTTCCCTCCTTTCCTTCTTCCCTCCTTCCCTCCTTCCTTCCTTCCTTCCTGTTAGCAAATGGATCACAGATGTCTTTTTGACTGCAATGCTGTTCTGTGGATAACTGGATGAGGGGAAAAGGTTTACCATTAGTTCAGATGCTTTCTTTTTGTTCTTATTCCTGCTTGCCTGTTACTAGCTGACAGGTTTTTTTTTTCTTTATTTTCTTACCTAGTGGAGTTTTCCACTGTGCGTACTTTTGTCTGCAATAGATTTCATTATCGTATAGTTCCATTCAACTTAAATATTATTCTGTAATGATTTTTATTTCATCCTAACTGGTGAAAGTCAAATTGATATGAAAAATTGTTAAGGGTTCCCCTTCCTCTTTTCTCCCTGTCATTTACGCTGGGATGCAGATAGTATGGCAAGAATTGATTACAGTTTTTGTGTTCTCTGTTTTGGGGTTTTTTTTTTTCTTTTAGGGACCATTACAAACAGAAGATGACTGGCTAAAGTTAGTATTTTCAGAGTGGCTAATCAGTCAAATCCAAAAGATAGTTGACATTATGTCCTTCTGCAAGAATTGCACATATCGATCTGGCAGAGGTTTTGCTCAGGGTTGTCATTGACCTCATGAATCGTCTTCTGTGTAAGTAACTAAAAATTGACACAACTTTTAAAAATTTACCTGTTCCCTTTAGAAATGTAGCAGCAACCACAGATTTAGGAAAGTGTCTGATGCACTTAAGCATTGAATTCTGGATTACACTTACGTGCTCAAAATGCTGGGTTTTTATGTAAAAGGCTTATCAAAGCTATTAAATGAGGCAACTAAACAAATTTGCATTGTATTTTGTTGATTGGATTTAAGATTTCTCTCGCTTTTCTGCCTGAGAATACGTGATATCATTTTATGTAGCATCTGTTTTGAATTAAATGTATCCTTCAGCCCCCTTTGTCACAATTCCTACATGTACACTTTCCTTTATAACAAACAAACACAGTGCTCTGAAGCTCTGAAAGCCCACAGATGTTTGTGTTACGTGGAGAAAGTCTGCCTATTCCTGCTCCTACAGGAAAGAAAAAAAAGAGTTAGGTTCAACGTGCTGATAAATGTAAAAATGGTAGTATTCCAAGGTATTGTGGTTATGACAGAGATAGCTTGTTAAATATATCAAAGCATACCACAGATGACAGCTGAATGCAGCCGGGTGGTTAGGAATTGATTGTCGTTGAAAACACACTTTCTTTACTTGAAATTTAACTACATCAGTACATACCTCACCCTAATATTTGTTTTCTAAGACTCGGTCTAGTGAGGCATAGGGACAAAAGCTAAAGAACTTCATATGTTCAGAAATTGTGTAGAACAATTAAACAAGATATAATTCAGATTCAGCTGCTGTGGCAAGGAAGGAAACAAAATGTGAACCACGTGCAAAATATTATTCCCCTTCTGTGAACAGCATCAGAGTATTTTTTTTTGGCATGTGGGCTGAACAAGTGACACAGTTAACTGAGTGACACTTCATTTCCAGCTAATTCCTGGCATTTGACTCAAAGCAGTCTTTGTTCAGCTGCACTGACTGTCATAAGCTTTACTATGGGATAGGGTGCTGTTAGATCAGTGCTTTGGAGAATCTTACAAAAACCTTGCCTTCCAAACCAGAGGAGAGATTAAGCTTTTTTTATTCCTTACTTTTTTTTTTCTTTTAGCGCCAAGGACTAATTTCTGATCTCATTAAAATCAATGGGCATTTTAACATTAAATTCACCAACGTCAGTATTTAGTTCTCAAATGACAATTTATACAATTGTGGGGCTTTTCATGTGTTATACTGCGAAGACACATTTGGGAAACCAAACACTCCTTTGGTTTCAAGCAGTCTCCAAACACTTTAACCATAATGAGGTAAAGGAAAGTTTTGAGATTCACATGGATGTCTGAAGCAGCAGTTAGGATGCGAGGAGAGGCAGCACCGACAATCCATCTCTTCTTCAGGGGCCTCATATTAATTCGGTATTCTGACATACATGTTCTTGCAGTTATGAGCAAAAGAACACCTTAGGAAATGTGGCAAGAGTATATAAGATGTATTTAGCTATATCAATGGATTGACCCTTTAGTTCCAGAACTTAGATTCTAGGAGAAGAAGGGAAATCTCTTTTCTCCAGATTTCTCACCAATGATTGTTGCCCACGTGTTCTATGCTGGCATGTAGGACCAAGGGCATCTGTCGTTGTTCAGTCCCGATCAGGACCAGACTTCGCAGTCTCTCTCTCACTCCCCCCACCCTCCGAGAGAACAGGAGGAGATAATATAAAAAAAACAGCTCAAGATTTGAGATAAGGACAGGGAGAAATCCTTAAAGTTACCCTTACGGGCAAACAAGACTTGACTTGGGGAAAACTATTCATTTATTACTAAAAATAGCAGGATAATGAGACAGAGAAACAAGATAAACCTCCTCCCCACCCCTCCCTCTTCCCGGGCTTAACATTATCTCTACTGCCTTCCCCCCCTGAGCGGCACAGGGGGGAAGAGGGAAGGGGGGTTGCGATCAGTTCATAATGAGTTGTTTTATGCCGCTGCTTCACAGTTGGGGGAAGAACTCCTCACATCCCTCCCCTGCTCCAGTGTGGGGTCCCACCCATACGCCACAGTCCTTCGTGAAACTGCTCTGGCGTGGGTCATCTCTTCCACGGGGTGCAGTCTCTCCAGAATGGCTGCCCCAGCGGGCCCTCCACGGGCCACAGCCACCTTCAGGTATCCACCTCCCCCAGTGTGGGGTCCTTCACGGGCTCCAAGTGGATCTCTGCTCCTCTGAGGACCTCCATGGGCTGCAGGGGGACAACCTGCTCCACCATGGTCCTCACCACAGGCTGCAGGGGAATCTTGGCCAGGAGCCGCGTTACTCCTCCCCCTCCTTCTTCACTGACCGTGGCATCTGCAGCCGTTCCTCTCACAGGAAAAGTTATTCACAACAGGCTGGAAGAAGCCTCTCAGAATCTCTTCACATCATCCATCTCATCTCCTCTCCACCTCTTACAGCCGGGCCGGGCTGAGTTGGGCCCAGTCGGCTGCTCAGCAGAAGGCCAGAGGGTGAGGCCTGCAAGGCCGACGAGGCCTGCGCTTCCCCTTCTCAGCCCCCACTCAGCTTCTTCACATCTTCTCTTCTCTTTTTTTTTCCTGTTTTCCCCTTTTTAAATACGTTATTGCAGAGGCACTATCACAGAACATTCTGCTACCAATTGGTTCGGCCTTGGCCAGCAGCAGGTCCGCCCTAGGCCCGGCCGAGTCCGCTGAACAAAGGGGAGCCACTTCTAGCAGTTTCCTACAGAAGCCAGCACCTTAGGCTCTCCCTCTCTAAACAAAACCAGAACACACAAGAATAACAGCATTTGTTTATAGGGTCTCTTTTTAGTCTCCTTTCCAAGACAACAGTGAAAATAGCAACTTTTGTTCTTGAATGGGGAGCATTTCTCATGTTCAAGCAATAAGTAGTTAGGTAATATCTGGGCGCATTACAGTGTGGTCTTCTCCAGCCGTTAAGCAGCTGCTTGAGTAGGGAGGCTATTGCAATCCTCACTGCTGGTTACATGCTGGTGGTGGGAACTGACCTCATAAGGGCTGGGTCTGAGTTCCTGCCCACGGCGCTAACACTTAACATCCCATACATCTGCCAGCCGCTCATAACAAGGCAGCAGAACTTCAGTAATAGAGCTAGCACCTGGGTTTTACCCAGCCGAGCACGATCTGCCTTGGTGTGGGCTGAGGTTACAGAGGGCACACCATGCTCATAATGCTCTTCCCCTGAGCCCGGGGAAAACATCTCTCCAGACTTTATAGTGCATAGAAGACTTGTACCTAAAAGTTTGTACCAGCCTCATTTGAGACATAGCAGCAGTCAGCAAGCATCTAAAGCCACAGCCAAAACAGAAATCCAGTGTTGAGTGTGTCAGAATTTATAAGGCAGTAAAACTTGTTAGAGCAATGTACAGCCACACGAATGACTTGCTATGGAGACAATACATTGTTCTAACACATAATGAAGCACCTGTCACAGGCAAAATAAAACTAATAATTATTTCTATTTCCCATCTCTAAAACTTCTCTGCTTCCTATTAATTAGCAACCAAAATACTCTGCTTTCACAAGGAATATGCTCATATAAAAACACAATGAACTTAGGTGTGCTTTTTTTTTTTGTTTCTGTCAGGCATCCTGGTGCCTATTAGTGCTTTTAGCCACGTCTTGTGAAATGACTGTTAACTCCAGCATCCAAAAATCTTGAATGCATATTCATAATACTAACTTAAAAATTAAACTGCCCTCAAAAAAAAGCAGAAATAATAATAATGTTGTGGCAGCGGTGTAAGAGTATTTCTTGAAAGTCTCTTCTATTCTTAAAATATGAAAGTAAAGCTAAGCAAGCATAATCCCCAGCCAAAACAAACTCATAAAAAAAATTTATACATCCAAAATGCATGTGGCACACTATAGATTCCTTCTTTTGGGGAGAAAATAGAAGAACGCACAGTTCTGATATGGTTAATGTTAACTCATTTACCTACCTAAAAATTAGCTGTTTCATGGATGTTCATCCATTGCTCTGTAGCCAATGGGGAGACATTCCTAGGGGATAAGTCACCCTGTGTTAAAAATTGTGCTGAATATAGAGAGAGTGAATTATGCCCTGGTCATCAAGTCTCACTAGCTACTGAAAGAGGTCTTAGAAAAACAGCTTATGTGTGATACTGTGCTTTTAGGTAGCCGGATTTAGGGGAGATGAATTCCAGGTAAGACAATGTGATAATCTGACTATTACTATATAAGGACCTCAATAAGACACAATGGAATTGCTGGCATACTTAGATATATTTAAGTTCTTTTGGAAATATCTGTATTCATTCATTCCTAGCAGAAGTTCAAATTCTCTTATAATTATATTACTTCAAAATTTACTACTTTCAGAGAAATGCAAAGCACTACAATATATTTGCCATGATCACCACAGATTTTGGAGCAGGGAACCTCAATATGATCCCAATATTCTTTGAGACAAGCTTACTCAACCTCTTATAACTCAGTCTTTGCACTCTTTGGCTGGGTTTTTTGTTGGTTTTTTTTGTTTTGTTTTGTTTTGTTTTTTTAAGCACTGCTGTATTTTCTAGAAGTATCTGTAGGACACAATAGTGAGGATCAATGGTGACTACTAGACTTTGTTGAGAAAGCTGAGAAGGTCATGTCCAGAACACAATTTTTAGCCATCTGTGTAGGTTTGTAAGAGAAAAACGTCCACTTATACGATGGGAGGGAATATAATTATGGAAAATACTGAAGTCAGTGAGACCTTGGCCTCTGTAATGACTTGCTATAATGGAAATTTGTGTTGCATCTGCAGGATACCTTTTATCTGTAAAGTGAATGGGATTGGATATTCATGGTAGGCTCTTGAGAGAGCACAAGAGATGGCCTCTTTCACTTCAGTTCCCTAGCGTAAGTCTATTGTCTTCAAAAAACTGGAAGTACAGGAAGCGCTAGTAGAAGTTGGGATCTGACTTTAGATGTGCAATGGAAGTAGTCCCAGCTATAAACATGTAACTAATCAGCTGGCCCTCATGTTCAGAAAGTGGATAAAGAGGAATATTGTCCATGCGAGTCTCCACTGTGTAATACAGAGACTGATGTGTTATCCACCATGGTGCCGTGATTGGGCACATTACATCAGTATAGTCTTATGGAGAGTTACTTTGGGCAAACATTAAGCATACATGAATATAACATAAAAATTACTGATATATACTGGAGGGAAAAAAAGTCTGTTTTGATCAATTTTCACTGGCAGAAGTTGGCTATTGCAGATTATCGCTGTTTTTATTCAGCTCTGCTTAAAAGATCAATGGCACAGGGTGATGATGCATTTGTATGTCTGTACAAGGTTTACCAAGATTTTTGGCTGTCTCTAGATTCTCAAATTAGATGCAGCTGTAGCAGTAAACATAGTGAGAATATTGCTAGCTGATCCACTTCCAGGTTATTAAAAATACATTGGAAATTCAGTAGAATTGTCACAAGAGAGCTAGTGAATGTTAAGAGGTAGTGATACATTTTCCAGATCAATTCACTTTTAAAATTCTATTTTACGTGAGGTAGAATTGTGTAAATGCTTAATGGACTGAGAAGTGAACAATAAAAACAGAGGATGAGATAGTTATAAGGGAGTCTAGGGTAATCTTTATAAAACAGATGTATCTGTGGCAATAACAATTCAGCATAGGATTTGCATAGGGGATGCCAAGGATGAATGTACTTACAGAAATTTCCACTGTAATTATGTGATGAGGAAACCAATTTTCACTCTTTGGATAGTAAAAATTTGAGCTAAGTGCTATTAACAGATAAGACATCACTAAACTTAGTGTTTATGAAGACTGATGGTTTATTAGATATGGTTTAAACACCATTCAGACTTTAAAAGGACAGGATTTGCAAATTCCGCTCCAAATTCAGATATTCAGATAAAAAAAAAAAAAAAAAAAAAGAATAGGTTTGGGAAGTCAAAGGGCAATAAAATTATATCTATATAAACTAGACTTTTTTATATTACAGGTATGAGCAAGCATGCCTCCCCATAAAATGTCTGCATTCTATGTCCTGGAGTGGAAAACCTGAAATTGAAATTTAATCTATTTTTTTTATATAATGATATCTTTTGTATCTTCAATTTAAAGTCTTACAGAAGCACTTTTTGCCTTTAATATTCTCAGCAAAGGATGGGAAAATTTCTGGTGAGCTACAGAGAAGTCTGGTGCCAATGAATGTCTGCCATTTCTAAGGAGTATAGGTGACCAAAGCTCATAATTTCCTAATAGTTTCCTGTTTTTTCTCAAGGGCCATCAGGTTTGTTCTCTGAACTCCTGTTGCTATTTGGAGAATGAGTGCAAATCCAGTTTGCCAGCACTAGAACAAGGAATACTGTGAACAGTGGAGCTAATCAAGCCTGGTTTCCATGGATGTTTGCTCATGTTTGGCTGCTTTATTGCCAAGCAGATAATGAATTCTGCCTGAAGAGTTTTTGATTAGAAGGACATTGATAGCAACCCTCTCCCTTTGTCACTTCAAAAGTTGAACTGATGCTGCAATCTTACAATTAAGAGGATTTTCTCCTCTCCCCTGCCACCAGCTGCACAAAATACTTTGGAATGCTAAATCTTCAAGAGTTTTTTTCCCTGAGACATCTTCAAATTAGCAAACAGATTCAAAATTTATTAGGACACATGCCGACAAACATGCAACATAATCACACAAATCTTGTTTCTTTCAGAAATTACACTAAACTGTGCACTGTACAGTGCAAACAGTAGGAGCCAGTCATAGCAACCACCAGCAGCTGAGATCATCAGAAGCCTGAAGTCTATCGACAGCATTGACTCCAGCATTTCATGACCGAACTAAACAACTCAGTCCAAATTGGACTTCGCCCGAAGAAGGGATTTAGATCAGAGTGCTCTGCTGATTCAGAGCCACATGCTTCTTCCTCATGTAATTTTCAGGCAAATGCCTCAAGGAGATGTTTAAATCCAAAAGCACTTAAGAGATATAATACTGATGTCCCTCTCAAGGACAGAAGTATTTTGTGTTTGTTCCATGGATTTCCTTCCTTTTTCTTCCTTAGATCAAGACATTCAGGTAAGGTGCCATTAAAAACAAAGACTAGAAGCACAATAAGGCCACATTAGTTTTTCAATTAAATTACTTTTGTTAGTTGAGGTAATATACCAGTACGGAAAACTAAATAACTGCCACTTAATAAATTTCCAAGCAATATTGCCAAATCCACTGGAATGATTGATATAAACCACAGTGATTTAGGTATTTCAGTGTACTTATTGCACTCTTTCCAGTGCCATGTGAATACACAGAAACACACACAAACACGCTTTCACTTTGTGTTCCAGGTCATTCAAAAATACACAATAAAGTTACTTATTTATTCAAGTTTCTTTGCAGACATTTTTTTTTTCCTTCTTTGTTTGCATTTCATCACTTTGTTTACTTTCTCACGTGTTTCTAGACTGATAAACATGTGTCCCCCACAGTTTTCACCACACTGACCAGATTAGGTCCCTTCTACAAAAGAGCACAGACCTTCATAAACATCAAGGTTACTGTTGTTCACTTCAAACAGTATAGACATCTGAGCTAGCTTTTGGTGCTCCTTCTACAGTCATTGGAGAAAAGGGGGCATTTGTTGGATGTCATGTCTCATTTTGACAGAGGTATAGAATCACAGAATAGTTTGAGTTGGAAAGGACCTTTAAAGGTCATCTAGTCCAACCCCCCCCTGCAAGGAGCAGGGACATCTCCAACTCGATCAGGTTGCTCAGAGCCCCATCCAACCTGGCCTTGAATGTTTCCAGAGATGGGGCATCCACCACCTCTCTGAGCAACCTGTTCCAGTGTTCCACCACCCTCAATATAAAAAACTACGTCAATTAATCTGCTGCAAAATTATTTGTCTTTCCCCATTTGCCCTGGTCTACATGTGACTTTCTCAAAACTGCAGTTTAGATGTCTAACATCACATCATAGGTGGATCCCATAACTCACATTCCACAGCTCAGGAAAAAAAATAAGGAAAGCACAGGGCAAAGTGGAAATGGGAACGAGAAGCTATGGAAGGATTTGTAATAGTTTAGATATTGTGGAACACCACATGGAAGGAGGGCCGGCTCAAAACTTTTTGTTTTAGACAAGTTACAACTTTCTCAACACAGTTTTTGGGGAAAAAAGCAGACTGCAAGTATTCTTACAGGTAGGTTATAAGTTGTTTTGGTGAGATAAGTGAGCTGTAAATCTAAATCCTTTCAGATAAAGAAATGCTTACATGTGGCACTGGTTGTCTGGACAAAAGATAAAAAATTATTATTATTTTTTTTAATCTTATCCTTCATTTCATTGTCTTTCCTTTTAATTACTGAAAAATGAAAGGAAATGGAGAATTGCTAAGTGTTCGCTTTGATGTCCCTCAGATGCTTCTCCCACCGAACCTTTGCATGATACTTTTCATGTTTCTGATGTGGGACAAAGCTGTATGGCAAAATAATCCCAAATCCACTAACTGTACAGTCTCCATTTTTATTAAAACCCTCCCCACTGCAACTCTGATTGCAAGGAGGCTGGGACAGCTTGGAACAGAGTGTGACTGAAATTTACCTTGACAGATGTCTAAAGAGACTTTGTCACGTCAGATTATACCTTTTCTTAAACAATTTTTTTTAAAGCAATGTCTATACAAGTCAGTGTGTCATTTTTCTACACTGTAAAAACACAGCATCCTGCAAAAGTTCTGAGGCAGCTCCCTTTGAACTCTTTGGCATTAGCCCTGTTGACTCAAGAGTTAAACATTTCTGGGACATCCTGTATTAAGTCTCTGGCACAGTCCTGGCCCCTTTTTTAAAAACTAAACATCTGCTGTTGAAAACTTCAAACAGGTGTGATAGCACAAGTTCCATGCTACCTCAGTAGCTCTAAATGTGCCTCTTCAGCTCATAAATTTTCCCTGGCCAATAATTTTTTTCCGGACATCACTGGTGACACAATTTAAACTGTAACACATCAAAAAAAAAAAAATCTCATTTTTCCAGCACTCATAAAAAGAAAAAGTTGAAAAAATACTACCAAAAGCATTCTGTGGTGATTTTCAGACTTTTCCACAGTTTTATCCCAACACTGATCATATCTAACTGTTCTTTTGGCCTTAAAGAGTTACTGTGTTTTCCTTAAAGCAAATATGGCTTTCTAGATGTGTCATTTTTCTTGCTCTTGTTTTTTAAACTAGAGAGTTGAATATGATTAGGCTCAGTTGTGGCTTGTAGCATATACCTCAATAGTATTTTTTTTTTCACAGTATATTATTTGACATGCTCTCTGAGTACTCCTGGATAACAAATTCCCATCTCTAAGCTAATCTCATAATTATTATATGGATAAGTCTGCAATTTTTTTTTTTTAAAAATTGTTTAAAATAGTTGTATCAGTATTAGTTCCTGATTTTTTAGATGACTTTTCAAAAAATTAACATACTTGCTCATCTGCAGTGACACTAAAATTCAAGTTTGCATCTTGTGCAAAGTGTTGTGAAAAGGCATGGAAGCCTCTGGAAAGCAAGCAGAAAATACTTTTCATATACAAGAGTGTTTTCTATTTTGTAATAAAAGATTAATTTGGCACTATCATTACTTTGATATCTAGCTAATAGCTAGTATCTTGGCATCTGAAGAAAAACTGAATTAATCGTGTAATTAAGTTATGTTACTAGAAGGATATTTGCTAAAATAACTAAACGACCTAAAAAAGCCTTGTGTGCTTGAAAGTTTGCATGATTTTCCAGCTACAGTAACTTTCTAATAAATGGTATTCTCTCTACCCATGAGGCTTGTTATGCTGCAGCCCTCAGTCTATTCTGAGGTCAATGCTACCACTGAATCTACATTTGATCAGAAGAAGATTTTTGAAAAGTCAAATGAGTGCTCAAGAAATGTGCCAGCTTTACAGCTGAAATTCATTTTTTAGCCCCAGAAAAGGCTGAGATCACCAGCTATCCGAGTCTCATCATGTTTCTCTCCAATACATCTTTAATCATTCTAGGGGGTAACTAGTGAGATGAATTGGAGCTTACTTTTCTATATTTGTTTATAAACATACAATCTGACATTCTTGTGTTTGGCTAATAATATCAAGGTAGGATGGTTTCTTTGTGACACTGACTCCTTTCGAATAGAAGCCAACTAAGGCCACAAAATCCACATCCTACAGGCCATTTATTATTCTTTAGACTCTGATGGAAGACCTGAAAAGTGCTCCTACGATGAGAGAAAAAACAGCCATGGGAACATAGCCAAGCTCTATCTCTGTGAATAATTCTCTTGTTAGGTCTGTACAAGTATGAACGAAGGAAGAACTTTTCTATGCTTCTTTTGAAAACATACGCTGTTGCCAACTAGTTCTTTATTTTCCATCTAATGATACAAATAGTAAAAAGAAGAAAAAAAAAAGTTAACAGGAACACAGCTTAAAAATTCAAAGCACTGTTAGTATGTAAGAATATTAAGCATGTATCTGTCTGCCACTGAGGAAGTATTAAATGTACATGATTTGTTGTTTGTCATGCAAATTTAAACTCCTAAATCTCTTACACTCTCCAAAAACCTCAATCTGCGTGTAAAACTGAAAAAACAAAAAAAAAAGCACAAAAATCAGATGTCTTTGTCAATATGTACTTTACATACAGTGCTACATAAAACAAAGTGGCTTCTTCTGAAGCAGTAGTATAATACATCTGTATAAAACAGTGATTCTCAACCTGAGAACTCAACTTTTTCTTCTAACTATCCATCAATTCAAGAAAATAGACTAGCTCACTCTATGAATTTAACATTAAATTTCTGGCTGCTGACACTTCGAGTTTGGTGCCTACAGCTATATTACAGACATGCCCACATCCAAATAGAATATGCATTAAAAGTGATTCCATGCCATGTAGCATGGTAAGAGATCATTTCACTCAGAGAAGGAATATGTAGTGTAATACCTGTTTGCTTGACTTTCAGTACCCACTCTAAGTTTTTTATTCTAGAATACATCAGACTTCGTATTTTTCAGATTACAAAAAGATGGTCGAGGTCACAAAGAATTCATTAGTTGCTTCTGTGCTGAAAAAGAACAGTTGGTACCTAGACGAGTAAGAATTTTTGCTCTTTATATCTGCTAGTCTCTGTACCTGTTTTACTGGACTACATGCATGCTGCTGTTGAGGAATCCCTGCAGTATTAGCAATTGCATGGCTTTCCCCCTTTCTCTGTTCTGCAATACTGGGAAGTACAATGTTGTCAGCACCTGCCCTTATTATTTAAGAATTGATTCCAATGTAACAACCTACATCAGTGGCTTACACGGGTGGTAAAACCACCCATGCATAAGTTCTGGACTGTAAAAATACTTCTGATTACAGTGATCAGTGTTGTCACTGACAACAAAAAAAAATGTCAGTGACAATTGACAATAGCAATTATTTATCATACAGGAGAGGAATGCACATTATCAAACAATAAGTCTTATTCTTTACTTGCCAGTACTTTTTATAAACTTGTATAGTGGTGGAAGATGAAAGAAGATTGAAACACTGTTATGTGCATTTTTTTAATGCAATAGACAGGGTAATGGAGAGCCTGTCTAAGTATCTTGTATTTTTTTAAGACTCACACTTTAAAAGGAAATAACTGATAAATTCTAAAATATCTTTTGGAAAAAGATTGTGTCTTTAAAATTTAATTGTGTGAAAAAATGAAAGCATTAAAATAGAATTTGTATGAGAATGGTGATAATAGCCTTCTAGCAGAGTGTACGTTTGTGAACTAACTTCATTTTTATTATGTTTTAAGTTATTTTAGTAGCCACTTTTTTGATTAGACCAAAAATATGAAAATTATTCACGATATTTTTCTACACATCATTGAATCCTGCATGAAGTGTTAGTTCTAAAAAAGGATTTTGCTCACTTATTCTCTTCTTGTTGAATAATTTATCCATCTATTCCAAACAATGTATTGAACTGGACAACTCACAAATCTGTCTCTCCAGACACGCCTCTTCTGCTTTAGTTCTACCTGTGCCTTTCTTTCAAATATTTCTACCTGAAGTTAAACCACCAGCTTAAATTCACCATGGCAAAGACTGAACAATTCATTTACTTTCATCTCTTCCTTGTTTTTGTTACTGCTCTTCATCACATCCCTCCCTATTACCTTCCTTTCACAGCTGTTGGTGTCTCAAAGTCTTCCCAAGTTACCTTTTTTATTTTCTCCTATTTCTGTTTGTTGCATAATCTCTAACAGTCCTGTCAGACTCCATTGATAATGCCTCTATATAAAGCTTTTCCTTGCATTTATCTCATACTTTTTCCCACTGAAATTAGTCAAGAAAATCTTATTCCTCAGATCCAGAGACATCACCATGCCTGTGGTGAAGGATTCAGTTCTAGGTCTGTACTTAGATTCTATCTTTAACTACCATTAGAATCAAGGTTACCTAAAAAGTGTTAGTCATCAGAATTTTTGTGTAAATCTGGGTTTAAATGGTAAGGTAGATTTTAAGAATGGATAACTTATTTGTACTGTACTGTCTCCGAATCAGTCAGTTATCCTTTCTCCTCTTTACAGTTTCCTTTCTCTTTCCTCTACCTCCAGTCCTCCTGATTTTTTGTTATACAGTATGTTGATATGTTGTGTCTTAATGAGTGTGTAAACTCTTTGGCCCAGGTAAAATGCTTCTTTATCTATAATAAATTGCAGGTAAATTCAATGCAAAGTAGTACTACCGAGACATTTTTAACAAGGCATGTAGCCCACTGAAGTTTAATCTTGCATGAGATACCAATACAGCACAGCAATAGTAATCAATGAATTTAGCGGGGGAAAAAAAAAATTACCGTACTGCCTATAAATTGTTTAAATCAAAATGCTTGTGATGCAGTATCCCAGGACAGAAATAATATCTTGTGGTATCTTGGTAAATGCAAATTCCTGAAAATTGTGGGTTGGTTCTGTTCCTTCCCTATATATATTACATTGGCTTAAAAATACACAGTATTAAAAAAAAAAAAACCCAAAAAAACTAGTAGAAATGTATTTTGCATTGCCTTTATTTGCTTTCCAGATGTTAAGCATTTGGGGTGCACATGAGACAAATCTTCCAGCATAGGTCCTAAACCATGAAGGGGAGAAATTAAGTGGTGTCTCTTGAATAAAGAGGATGCTACTTTCTCAGAACTTACATGGGAGTTGTAGATCGGAAGAAAAAGTTTTTCTTCCCCTGTCTTCCCTGCAGTGATTGTGTCTGAGTACCAATAACAGTGATTCTTCATTAACATTTTTTACTGAGGTCACTTCTGTAGCTAAAGCAATTACACTTCCTAACTATATCAGTACAATAAAGCTCAGACTGGTTACTGACAAAAAATAAAAATAAAAAAAAAAAAGAAAAGAAATAAAATGCATGGAATGAAACTTTTAAATAATTCTCAGATTTCTCTGGGAATTATTTTTCCTTTCTGTCAGGAGGAAAAAAAAGACTTTCCATATAAAATTGCCAGTCTGAGTTACATCTGGATTACATCATACAGTCTGTGTCCTGTGGACTTTGTGAACCTAAAAAACTCTTACCTGTGTTTTGTGAAATGTTTCCAAACAACATCTTTCACTCTCTCAAAGGCTTTGGGTAAAGAGATCAACTGCAGGTTTGTGAGTTGCTTTAAGTGCTCACCCTCTGGGGCCTTAGCAAAAGAAAGGTTTTGCCAAATATCCCATATGCTATGGAAAAGGAAGACAACACAGTTTCTCAGATAAGACATAAAGCCTCATTCCTGGACACCAGAATGAGTCTACTCCCCTGTCACAAGCCTCCATGAGGTCATTTCTTCAATAATAATAATAACAGTTGGATTAATGGAAATCAGACTTCTATCATTTTTTTAGGAAATATTTCCACTGAGTTCTGCACATTGTTACCTAGAACACTGAAAATCAATCTTAATGCTGGTCAGTGCAGTATTAAGCTGTGATTACCAAGAGACCCTTGGCCCTTCTCATGGCTCGTTTAAGCAGAAATGTAGTCATATGAAACTAATCCACAATTGAATGCAATTCACTCTAAGAAGTACTATCAGACAAAGTAATAAGGGTCTGACTCTTCCTCACACTCAATCAGTTAAACCTGGAGTTCCTTCTCAATTACGCTGCCACACAGGCACAGGAAATCAGGATAAATTATCCTGAAAAAGGTAATATTTACCTATTGTTCCTCCCTGAATGGATTAGAGGTAATCAGATGCATTTTGGCCAGTGGAAGAAAAGTGTACAAACAGCAATATCATCAAGAAAATTGATTCTGATAAGGGTCTGTTTAAAATATTTACCTTGGACTCTGTAAAAGTCAAGAATGTTCTAATCCAATACGAACACTGAGTTAATACTAATGTCTCTATCCAATTCAAACGCTGAGCTGACAGAAAGATTACGAAAAAAAATAGAAGAATTAGTAGTGCAGTATCTCCTTTATGTGTTTATTTTTCCACTCCTTTAATCCTGCAACTTTTTGAAATTACACTAAAGTTGGATTTTTTTTCCTCACTTTCAGTGGGTTTATCTTTGGTTCATCTGGATTTTGTTTATTGTTTCTTGTAACAAGCCACTGCTGAAACATTATGATGAATGTGACATCGCAAATATGTATTTTAATAAATGTAAGCGCAACAATAAAAATAATAATCTTTACATCAAGAAAACCAACAGCATCTCTCTTCTGTATTATGATGCTTATAATTATAAGTGATATTTGTTGTAATTACTAGTCAAACTATGTAAAATGAGTTCACTGAACAGTAACATACACTATTCAGCTGCTGTGCACCTTCTCTAACTCAGGAGAAGAAACTATGTATGCAGATTGACCATGTGCTGCTCTCTGTGGCAGGTTCTGCTTGGGAAAGCACTCTCAGTGTGCTCTTCCTTTTAAAAAGTAGTCTGTGAGATAAGTCTTCTTCCTCTGCTTTCATATGACATTTCAGTTCACAAGCTGTTCACCATTGTCAGAGAAATGCTCAGTGTGGCTTGGTACAAATCAAGCTCAGGCTGAGAACTGAGCAGACTCATAAACTGTGTAGCTGTGTCAGCTGAGTGCAAGTCCAGTGCTAAAAAGTCCTACCAGGATTACTCTGGGATCCTTCTACAAGGTTCATAGCTGAGCCACAAAGGCATTCCAACTCAGACTGGCACTTCCCAACAGGTTTTGTACCACTGTCCACTGTCCATGTGGCCATGCCTACTTGACTGTAAAGATTTTAGAAATTATTTTGTGCAAAAGAGGTGCAACCACACATTCACTGTGTCAAAAAAAAGCCAACTGAACAAAGACACAGGGAGAAACAAGGAGCATAGATGAAATACAAGAGCATGGAGAAGCAGCAGTTGCTTGGTAGGGAGATTCTGAAAGTGGCTGACAATAAAAAAAGACAAAACCTCTTTCCTAATCTTATTCTTGTAAAAGAAGCGTTTCTGATTTTATTTTGAGTCCTGTCGTCCTTCTTGATCTACAAACCCTCCTTCAGCTCCATTGCCTCCAATTAGTAACAACATAGGCAGAAAAGAGTAAGAGCTGCACCTCATCAACAATCTCAAAATGAAAAAATGCAGTGAAAACATAAAAGATTTCATCTTACAGATCTGAATAAAACTCACCCCTTTATTCTCCCTCAGTGGGCATTGAGCATAGCTCTGAAACTCATTGTGTCTTGCAGTTATGTCTGTGTTGTGTGGGAAGAGGTGCTGTTAGTCACGTATTGGTCTAGACAATGTTTCTCTCCAGACAAGTTATTTTTTCTCACAAGCCATTTTGGCTCGTCTTTAACAATACCCGCATCAGTGAACATCTTTCCCAATTTTTTTTTTTCTCTTGAAACAAGATGGATTTCATTGTAGAAATTGGGCTGTAGGCATTAATTTCACTTTAGATATCCACAGTGAAGTGTTTATAGTTTTACTTCTACTATCTTAATGTCTTCTTATGCAAGGAAAATTATTTTTTAGATTACAAATTTTAGAGAAATCTGACTGCAGTTGCATAGTCTGAACAAAATTTTCTGCTATATGGACAAAAATGTTAAACTTCTGAAGAGTTTAAGTAGTTAAATTAACATGTTTACTGTCTTTCCAAGGTCACTGAAATTCCTTTTGCTGTGAGCTTGTTTTAATCTTACCTGGTAAATAACATACACAGTTTTTAGTGTATTTTAATATATATGGAGATTACAATGACTAAATCAGATTGCTGTAATTTCTGAAATACTTTGTTCATCCTTCTACACAATGGTAAACCTTCTGAAATCACACTGACATTGAGAAATCAATGTTACTTTGTGGGACAATAAAGACATCATAAAATCCAAAGGAATCTGTGTTTGAGCTTTCTTTAATTTATAGAATCCACACTTAGAAGCAGCAAAAGATACTGCATGAATGACAAGAATGAGACTTCCCCATTCTTCTGGAAGAACAATATATCTGGAGATAAAAAATGCTATTCACCATTTAACCCAATTTTTCATTTATACTATGGAAGGTTTGGTGTGATTTGTCAAGTGGCACATAGATTTTTTTAACTTGCTATTCAGAAGGCTGAGTTTGGTTCTGCAGTGTAGTTTTAAAGTAGTTGATGGTAGGATCCTAGTAGTAATGGTCTTGATATAATTTAAACAGTTGTTCTCATTCTAACATAGGAAGCCAGGGAAAAGAAGTCATTTCGACTGACCGTTACTCCTGTAGCCTTCTTAGTAAGTCTGCCAACGAGAGTGTCACATCCAATCTGCCATGATAAGCCTTAATGAACATTTTTCTAGTTCTGCTTGGAACTGAACTGAGATTACTGGTACAATTCTGGCATGCTCGTGCTCAGTAACAAAAAGCTTGTATGCCAGAATTTTATCCCTTTTGATGTAATTTGCAGCTATCAGTCACATGTAACAGTCTCTCAATTATCCTGGAGCAAGCGTGAGGGGTTTAGTGGGCTGTTTCAGAGCTCTGTGTTTGCTGGTCCCCTGGCTGGCGTGCTGGCTGGCATGCCTCGCCTGCCTGCAGGTTTTGTGCTGCCTTGTACAGCTGAGCGGCAGCTGGAAAGCACCGGAGAGGGAACCCTTCAGCCCACGGGGTGGTTTTCAGTGGGGGCACTCACTCAGCTCTTCTGCTCTTCAGCAGGTTTTTGTGATGTTCATAGATGCTTAGTGCTGTACAGGTGTCTGGTTTTTTTGGTCTCACCGAATTTCTCTAAGGAGGTTAAAGATTACCTGGAGAGCGGAGGAGAGGAAGACAGGCAGACAACAGGCAGTGAACTGATGATACAGAGGCTGGAAAAACTTATTTTTTCTCCAGGAATCAGGGCTCCATGAAAACTGTCTCTTTTTATAACTGCTAGGTCAGATATATGGCTTTAGGCATAGACCTGAATCGTCCCATTTAGCTAAGTCCCAGAACCATGCTGAAAATCTATTCACCATTACAGGACAAAAACATATTTAAGTCTGTCAGATGTTAGGATCAGGTCAGTCATCTCTAAGTTACTGACAGATGAGAACTGCCTTTCTTGTACCCCCTGTTGACAAGAGCAGGGTTTCTGCCTGTGCAGAAGAGTGGTTCAGTGAAACCCCGAACTCTTCACATCTGTGCCAGAGAGAGCTGAGTCCCTGGGCAGCTCTGCCTGCATGGTTGCGGATAAATGTGAGCTTGCCTTGGCTGGGCAGCTCTTCTTGCCAGGAGGTTCTGCCCAGCACCATGCCTATGACTCCTACTGTAATGGAAGCGAAGGGATTCCTGCAAATACTGTGTTGTTTTTTTTTTTCCCTGTGCCTTTAAATTTTCAGAAATCTGAGTTGAGCAAAATGGCATTAACCTTTCTTTTAAGTTTGAGGGAAGAGGGAGGAACCTGGTCTGCAAGACAAAAGAACAAAAAAATACATTACAGAGGAGAAGACAGTGAAATTAAAAAAAAAAGTAAAGAAAAGGAGCTTTTAATGTTCTGAAGGGGAATAGGATGAACTTAATCCAGACAAGGAAAAAAAGAGAGTATAATTTAAAAAGGATGAAATTGAAAACAAGGAGAGAGTGCATGCGAAGATTTTAAAGTAAATAATGTTGAGCATATGGAATAAATTACCAAAAGCATAAATATATTCAACTGACAACATGGTTAGAGTGTTTCAAAATCTTTATATAAAAATATATGAAGAAAAGGAGAGGGAAAAAGGAACGTTATCTCTATTTACTATTGAAGGTCCCTTCCAACCCTACCCATTCTATGATTCTATGATTCTATGATCCTATTTCTACTGCACAGCTTTTTTTTTTTTTTTTGGTATTCACCTGTTTTGCAGCTAATTTTCTACCCAGTGTCAAATAATCGTATATAAAATCAAATTAGTTTAGACCTGTGTAACTGAATTCATCTGCTTGGAGCATTATTTCTAAACAAAATCTGAGATAAACAAAACCCCTACATTTTACAGTTACATTTTTTGTTGCTTCTGCAATAAAGTAAACCCAGGAGAAATCTTGTGCCATCGCTGCCCTTCCCTCTCTATTTCAAGTGGATTTAATGCCTTAGAGCTGGTGCGTGTTTGTGGTTGTCCCCGTGCTGAATCAAAAGCAGACAAGCACTTGGGCTGTGCGGGGTCCAAGTGTGTGCTGAACCTACGTGCCTGTCCATGGTCATGCTTGGATGGATTCTAAGTGAGTACTGTGTGTGCTGTTGACCTAAAAAGAACATTTTATTTAGTAACTAGGACTTTAAAATGAGCTATATACATTCACTGAAAAGGGGAGGAGGGCAGATTTACTAGGATATTTGGATGAGCTGAAGGGGAGTGAGAGGGGAAACTGCAAGCATCTGTTCAATAGAGCTACGCAGTCTTAAGGAAAGCTTTTCTCACTTAAAAGAAATTATGTTTAAGAAGTCAGGCAGACCTCTGGTTGATGAGATGGTGAAAGGCCATTTAAATTACAGATGGCATAGTTTATCTTCACCTATTCTCCACATCCCAAATTGAAACGGTTGGCCCAAGACTAGGATGGCATAAAGCCAGATAAAGAAAATGTGTGCCTACTATCCTGGGTTAAGTATGGCTTATACTTTGTCAGCAGCTCTCAGGGAGAATAAAATCACTGTCAGTGCATACTTTGACAAAGTCAGAGCTGCAAGCAGGAGTTGAAATGTGTGGTTCAGTTGTTTTGGTTTTTTTTTTCTGGAACTGACTCTGTATTCTCCCAACTCTTGCCAGCCTGAGAAGAAAAATACCAAGATTGGGATTGACATATTTCTCCTTCCGATTCAATTTTTATTAGATGCAAGGCCATTTCAACCCTTGCTCTTTCACTGAATGGTGTGCACAATTTTGGTGGGAATTTTTAAAATACAGATAGACAGATATGCTATATAAACAAGTAGCAGATCTATTTGCCTTCAGTTGTTGGATGAACTAGGCAAGAGATGTGTAAAATTCAAAAGTTTTTTTTTGCCAGAAGTGCAGATGACAAATGCATTTGTAACAGATCTGATAAAAGTAATATTTTTATTAGTTGAAAATGTTATTTTAAGAAATTATAAAACTACATCTTAAGGTCTTTGCTCAAAGTTCTTCCCTAGACAGTTTTGTATCAGAATATCATCCAAATTTTAAATAACTCAAGGTAAAACCACTGTTATTGAGTTAACAGTGATATTTAAAACTACTTAATTTTTAATAACTGAATATTAGTCAACTAACATGCAGCCACTCTAGAAGCATATAGGACCATAATGCTTACATTTTGCTCTGCACTGGTGTTATAAATTGATCTTGAGATTGGATCTTAAGGTTTATTAAATGTATAATGTATGTATCTTTCACTGCCATCCAGCTACAAAAGAAAAAAAAAGATAACATGTTTATAACTGGTATTTATAATGTTGGGTTTTTTAAAATCTAGTTGAAAGAGATAAATTCTCATTAAATTTTCAAGACTTCTTAGCTAAAAACGAGGCAATACAAAGAAATCTTTCTCTAAAAGAAAGTTTGAACTCAATAGATAATTTAAACTATTTTGAAATCAATACAGAATTTAAATGATACATGATCAACCTTATCCCTGAGGATTTTGTGGAGTTTTCTAATGGTTTTTGTTAAAAATATATATTCTGGGCATATAAAGCTTACTTAGCTTAAAAAAACAAACTATCCTAGATCCAAGTCCCTGTAAATTTTAATAGATAAGAAAACCCTTTTTTTTTTCTTGTCGATACTTTTGTCAGAGTTACGGAAATATATTGGGAAAATTCCTTGCAAACAGGCATGTGAAATGAAAACTTTAAATGAGTTTTCAGCATATTCCTTTCAAGAAAAAAACTTGTTTATAAAAGACAAAATCTTGTTCGTAAGCTGTATGACCTTGAAATCCTTTTGCAGTGTATTTGCTCAGGAATCAGAAGGTATAAGCTGGATAAAGACCCCAAAATTAAAATTAATTTAATTAAAAAGGGCAAAGCTGAAGTAAAGACTTAAGAAGCAACCCAAAACCGTCACAAAAGTTGGTTTTACATATAGTCAGGAATATTACAATTATTAAAGAATATTTCTAGAAAGGATTGTGCTCATGGACAATTCACTTAAAAAACAAATCTATACTGTTTGAAAAATATATTAAGTATTAAAATAGTAAGCATTTCTATGTCTTGAAAGCTGGCTTTCTAACACAATCATGATGCTTTTAGAAGGGGAAGAAGAAAAAAGTTAACTTTGAGTTTGTGAATGTGTAGTATTTTCCTTCTTTATAATTACCTTGATTTTTTTTTCTCAGTGTCTTCACACCCTTAACAAGTTCTTTAAAATTCATCCCTGTGAATGACTAATTCTATTTCCATTATTAGCAAAATCTGTATTTCTGTAGTAAATCATGTATCAAAATTGCTACAAGATGAAAAGCAGTGAAAAAAATCTTTAGACTGACTCTGCTTCATCCTGAAGTTTCTCCTGTGTTTATTGGAATTGCATGTTGGAATTGAAATGGGGCAGTGATGAGTAATCAATGAAAAGGCATGAAAAGAACAATGAGAGGAGTAGAAGAAAAAGGACCACTGGGAGCCTGAAAGGTGAAGACAAAGTGAAGATTCAGAGTGGGCTCTCTTGAGGATTTCTGCAGCAGGGTTAGACACTAGGATGACGTGACAAATGTAGAAGCTGTGATGTTGTGTGGTGATCCTACCTGAAGGAAGACGTAAAAGAAGACAAAGCCAGACTCCACCCGGAGGTGTGCGTTAAAAGGATAAGAGGCAACAGTCCTAAGCTAGAGTAAGAGAAATTCAGAATGGATGTAAGGAAAACATTTTCCACAGTGAGAGCAATTCAAACAGCAATTCTGAAACAGAAGCGCCAACAGGTTGTGAAATCTCTAAATTGCCTGGAGGATTTGCAAAACTTATCAACCTGATCTGACTCCAGAAAATTAAAAATCTCAAGGAAAAGGTTGGAGTAGAGACCTTCAAGGGGTCTTTTAAGCCCAAATTGTCCTATGATTCTCTGGGCAAGTGCAATGGATTAGGGAATAGAGAATACGCATGCTTTATGTGTGTGTAGTAACAGCATATAGAATATAAATGAAGGAGATTTTTTTTTTTTAAATAACATCACTTCTCCATGTAAAAACTATTTACTCTGCCTAGGGAAACTTCCTTCAGTTTTTAATCATGTGGTTTGTGCAACATATTCACTTGCTACTATGAGCAGAGATGTGTGAGTAGAAGACATGATTGAGACAGCAGATGCCTCCAGGACAGTCTCTCCTAAAAGGTGGAGCACACAAATGAAAAAAAAAAAAAAAAATTGGGAGTTTCTGTGGCCTACATTGGACTTTGTGTGTTTAGAAATGTAGTATTTTACAATCAGCAACAGGTTGAAATAAAAAGTTGTCTATTATTGTATGCAGTTGCATATAATGCCTGGGCCTGAGGCCAAACTTCTACCTCTAATTTTCTATTTCAAACACTATAAAATCCCATAAACTTGACCTGCACTGCCCTATAGGGCTCCAGAGCTTCCAGGTTAGAGGTGAAAGCTTGTGGTGAGTCAGAACGGGGATGTCCTTCCAAAAGATACAAGTCTGGCACTCAGCTGCTGGGGACCTCCTCAGTGTGTGACCTCCCAGGAAGGGATGAATGAGGACAATTTTGGACTGCCAGGTAATTTGGGCAGTGGCAGGCCATGGGGTTCCCAGGAGGCGCGCTCCATCAAATGTGTATTGTAGCCAGGTCATCTTCCAAGCTGGTGATCCCTGGTTCTGGTGGGTAATGCCCTGAGCATTGAAAAGTGCTGTTCTCAGTGGGACTGCCTGAAACCAAGACTCTTTGTATGACTTAAATACTAGCGAGGGGAAGCGTTTCTGTTCTCAAAAGGTTCTGCTGCATAATAAAAACTGCAGCATTGAAGAAGCCTGTGTCTACAATTGCTGGGCCTCATTCAGGTGAGAAAAGATTTTTTTATTATTTTCTTAGACTGCTGGCCTTGCTGAATCACAGTATAAAAAATTAACTTAAACTGCAAGACTGCCTTAAGTTTCTTGAATTTTTCTTCTTTAAAGGAAGCTTAGAACTTGATCCTGTAAAACACTTTCTATAAAAATTTATATATCGAGTTGAAAAGTACATTTCCCTTTTTAGCAGGGAAAAAAGAGAAGATTTTCAAATTTCCCAGACAAATTGCTTAATACTTTTACAGATCCCCCAAAGTGTAAGATGAAATAAATAAGTTAACTTTTCTTTTCTCCATTTTTTTTTTTGCCATGGCAAAAAGGAATAGGAAAAAAAAGAGATAAAAACATTGGATTTTGTTGTGGTTTTTTTTTTTTTTAAA
>WHYT01017239.1:311399-349644 GCA_009806455.1 Tetrax tetrax
TTTTTTTTTTTTTTTTTTTTTTTTTTGGCTTCTGAGAAACCCTCAAAAATAACCATTCTGAATGACACTAAGTAGAAAGTATCATTTTCTCCTAAAATTATGGGTAATAGAATAATTGTTTAGAATTAGATAAAGATAAATTAAAGGGAAATGGTTCCAGAACTCTAAACACAAGGAAATAAAAATACATAAACTATTATCTGATAAGGAACATCATCAGTTGGTAAAGTTGAACATTGCAGTAAGTCTTAAAAAAAGTCAGCTAAAGAGGCTAATTTATGTGACACTCACTAGGAATGCTTTTCTCAGTGTATGTCTAGTTGTGTTTTCTTCATGAAAAATGGATAAACAAGGAAACAAAAGAATAAAAGTAGAGGTGGAGGAGAGATATTCAGAACTTCAGCAGGTTTCTCACTGTCTTTATTGTACTTGAGAAACTATTAAAATTCTGGGCACCTGCTGAACTGAAAATCATACCCCAAAATTTTAAATATTACCCATTTGCTGCAAGACATTAGCATGAGTTTCCAGGAATATTGTGTAGTTTGGACATATTGTAAATCTCCTTTGCACTAGGCTGCTTGTGACAGTTGAACTGAATCCTTGAAATGGGTGTTCACTTCATCTGAAATGAAGATTGACTAAATTTCTACGGGCCAAATGGAAAAGCTGTTAGGGGAGTTGAAGCTCTGCCATATCAGCTGATGTAAAAGAGGCAGTATATGTAATATATGTGTATGCTATATTGTCTGGTTCCTTGTTTTTGCTGTTGCCCTAGTCACTGCCATAGCAATCGTCTGACCATTTTAAACATAAAGCTGCAGTCAACCCCACCCTCATCATGTCTCTAAAACAAACCTTCGTTGTTGATTACCGTACGCTTGAAAGAACACTGACAATTGCTCAGATATCATCTTTGAGGTTAGCATCTTCTCAACGTATCACATTCTTTCACAACATTTATGCAGCAGGTGAACAAATGCCATGGACATCTGCCCAGAGAGAAGAAACAAAATCCTGCAAGCAATCCCAGCCTCACCCCATCTCCTCACACCACCCTCTTGTTCAACGTGACATTATATGGGAGCCAACTCTTAAACATGACGACATAATTCTCATGGAATACAAGGAAAGTCTGAGGGTAACACTTTTTCCTAAGCGCTTTTGTTCCATTACTCAACAGTATCTAATGAAATTTACTAAAGAAGGAAGCAATTAGTGTATTTTCCCAAGGCTACATTTGCAATGCAAAATATTACTGAAGTCTTGAAATAATTTTGCAGTTGATAAAAATCTGTACTATACACATACATATATATATATATATATATGTAGGTCAAAGACAGGCTCAAAAATTTAATTATCTAATAATAACGTATTAATATGTAAAATCGAAACAGCTTGTGATTTAGATTCATTACAGTTCATGTTCAGTGATAAGTTAACTGTAATTTTTAATATAAATGTATATAAACTGAACATCTCTGCAATACTACCAGAGGCTGTTTTCGTTCATTTATTTGCCTCATATTGAATAACATGTATAGCAAATGTCTATGTTCTGTTATTTGATCTAATTTGCTTGAATTTATGTATTCAACCTAAATATATATTTTGAGATCAACTGAACTATTGAAGAGTTTTAAAGGTGAATGTTACATTTTGGTTTTGAATTCTCTTGGTATTTTTGAAAATGTTTGAATTAACCCTTGGAGATATATCATCTGCAGGTCAATTACATGTAAATAATTATCACCTATTAGTTACTATTGTATTGTGTTTCATTTTTTTTCCTCATCATCTATCTATAAATCCTCTTTTAGTTTAGCTGTCAGTACTGTTACAGGAAAGGTGAACTAGTGCAATGATTTTTTGAGCTCTTCCTGCTCTTGGTACAACATTTTAATTACTGGAAAATGTTTTGATTTGTTTTCAATCCAAGTTTTTCCATCAGTGTAGGTTTATACTAGCAGCCAAGTTATTTCTTGCCTTCTGTAGGCTTGTAAAAACAGGTGATGAAGAAAAAGAGAAAGAAAAATAAATAAAAGTTTTAAAGCAATTTCTATTTCTCTCTTGTTTCAGGACATCAGTTGGCTACAAGTTCTTGTCAGTAAGCTAGGGAATGACGCATTTGTGGTACAGTAAATTGGATGAGACCTCTGCAGTGTGCAAAATAGTTGGCAAATCATTTAGGGAAAGTACATGAGAACTCTATCAGAGAAAATTTATCTAGTTTTCAGAGAACAAAAGAAATTGTAAGTTGTGTTGGGATGAGAAGCTGAGGAAACTGTCAGCTTCTTCTCATACTGTGCCAGCTGATGGATAAATAAAAGTTTCCATGACTAGACATGACCTGTTGGCTTCTACCTTAATTCAGTCAAATGAATTTCAATATATTCAAAAAAAAAAAAACAAACAAGAAACATGTCAAATATCTCTAAAAGACATTAAATTATACGAAATTTTCACATCTGTATGTACAGTTTTAGTAGGCTATTTCTTAGTCTGAATGTAAATTCAATGTGTACATGTAAAGCAGTTTATACTTGCAGTAGTGATAATCGCATGGGCAAATGTGAGCACGGAAATTGATAGGTTTGAGGAATTCATTGGATAATTTTAAAAATTCTTTTAATAAATATATAATTTAATTTTATTTTAAACTGTGAAAACAATTGAAAACTATTAAAGATATTTTTAAATTGTCACTTTTTTTTATTTACGATTGTGACACAAAATCATTCTTCAGCAAGTAACATTTTATAGATTCACTACATGAACGATTAATAACAATACTAAAGTTAAATTCACATCTCCACTGCATTTATTGTATAAAGGTGTCTAATATAGGAATTTAGGACTGGGAAAGACTGTCTGAGTCCAAGAATTCAATCTTTTGTTTTTCTTGGAAATCATGTGTCTCTAGTAAACTTACAGCACTGTAAAATACTATCATTTCAATGTTGTTGTGAACTTTTACTGGAAGTTTTATTTTATTTTTAGAGTTCTAAATGAAAGTAATTGATACTTAAGATTTTAATTGTAACACAACAATGAAAGTTGCTACTGCTGGTTAAAATAATTGCTGCAAATGGAAATGGATGAAGTGGATCTAAAACTAATTACCAAGAGAATAGTGCATAGAATTTCTGTGAAGGCTCTGGAACCTGTATCTAAGTATACACTGCTTGGTATTCCTGAAGGCGCTGCATACTGTTACCCTTAGGTGCATGAGTACTCACAAACTTACCTTGGATAACCATTTAAGGTCGTTACATATTAAGGTCAACGAAATAACTGCTATGCAAGCCAAAATAATGCAAATTTGCCTTTTTTTTTTTTTTTTCAATTTCTTGGTCACTGATTTTCACACATGACATTTTCAGAGCTCTAGGGGACAGAGTGGGAAAGAAGACTTCAATCAGAGGTCTGGAAGGAATTCCTACGAATTCCATTTTGCAGCCTGTTACAAATGGTACCTCATTTACGCTCAGATACATAAAAAACAAGGAAAGCTTTGTGTCTAAGGTCTTTCTAGACTAGCATATTTCCAAGTTTCTAATAAAGCAGGAAAAATAATCCTAAAAGAAGCCCTATTAGTTGGAAACTTGAGCAAGAAAGATACTGCTGTGCTGTGATTATATTAAAAGGTTTTAAGAGGTGAGTGTTTTCCAGGAGCTAGAGGTAGCAGTTGTAGGTACAAATGTGCTAGATGTAATGGCAGGAGTTTGTAAATTAGCAAGGCCATTTGTCTTGGACACTGAAAAGTGATTTCTTTTGAATAATTATGAAGGCTGGCATTGTTCACTTCCGAAATAAATAAGTCGATACCAACATTTCGTATGAGTGCATTGTTATCACAGTCACTGGTAATCAGAATCGTGCATACAAAAAAAATGACAAACTGTAATACTTTGTTGAAACATAAATTAAATCTTTCATTTTTTCAAGGTTTATGGAAATGTCTCCTGTTCAACCTTTCAGTAGGTACAAATTTGCTTTTGTTTATGCATCAATTTTTAGGAGTGTCACATTTTTCAGAGTTCAGGTGATACTGATATATCATCTGATAGTGATGTATCAGTATCACCTGATATATCAGTGTCACCTAATAGTGTATCTGTGATCTCTATTATTTCCTTGGCTTAAAACTATGAAATGAAATATGAAAAACAGCTCAGTCAAGCCATAGAACAATCATGATATACTGGTGGTATATGGGTGCTGACCGGTTTCTCAGATAAGCTCTTTAGTAGAAATAATAACTTTTAATATTTTTCCATCTGGTTGTTGTAGTTCAGCCCCGATCGGGACCAGACTACGCAGTCTCTCTCCCGCTCCACCCACCCTCCGAGAGAACAGGGGGAGATAATGTAAGAAAAACAGCTCGAGGTTTGAGATAAAGACGGGGAGAAATCCTTAAAGTTACCATCACGGGCAAGATAGACTCGACTTGGGGAAAAACTATTCATTTATTACTAAAACTAGCAGGAGAATGAGACAGGGAACAAGATAACCTCCCCCCACCCCTCCCTCTTCCCATTTATCTCTACTACCTTCCCCTCCCAAGCGGCACGGGGGGGAAAAGGGAATGGGGGTCGCGGTCAGTTCATCACGCGTTGTTTCATGCCGCTGCTTCATCGTCGGGGGAAGAACTCCTCGCATTCCTCCCCTGCTCCTTCGTGGGGTCCCTCCCATGGGCCACAGTCCTTCGTGAAACTGCTCCGGCGTGGGTCATCTCTTCCACGGGGTGCAGTCCCTCTAGAACAGCTGCCCCAGCGGGCCCTCCACGGGCCACAGCCTCCTTCAGGCCTCCACCTGCTCCGGCGTGGGCTCCTCCACGGGCTGCAGGCGAATCTCTGCCCCTCCGTGGACCTCCATGGGCTGCAGGGGGACAACCTGCTCCACCATGGTCATCACCACGAACTGCAGGGGAATCTTGGCCAGGAGCCACATTACTCCTCCCCGTCCTTCTTCACTGACCTCAGCGCCTGCAGCAGTTCCTCACAACAGGCTGACAGACGCCTCTCACGATCCTTTTTACATCTTATTCTCTTCTCATCTCCTCTCCACTTCTTGCAGCCAGGCCAGGCCCAAGTTGGGCCCAGTCGGCTGCCCGGCGGGAGGCCAGAGGGCGAGGCCTGCAAGGCCCACAAGGCTCACGCCTCCACTTCTCTGCCCCTGCTCAGCTGCTTCACATCTTCTCTACTTTTTTTTTCTGTTTTTCCCCTTCTTAAATACGTTATCGCAGAGGCATTATCAATTGGCTGCTACCAATTGGCTCGGCCGAGTCCACTGAACAAAGGGGAGCGACTTCTAGCAGTTTCCTACAGAAGCTACCACCTTAGTCTCCCCCTCACCAAACAAAACCAGAACACTGGTCTTCTCCAGTATCACTGAGACACCTCTTTTTTCTTGCTTTCTGCATTTTCCCTCTTCTAAATTCCCATGTTCTTCAGTTATTTGGGTCAGAAACCTGCCTGTGATGAAAGATGCTAGTGTTTCGCAACATCTAGATACACAATATGGGTGGGAGTTGAGTTAAAATATGTGTATTTTAACAAGAACATCCTCTACAAGTGTTAGCATGAATTCTTGTTGTCATGCCCTCAGGACAAAAAAGTTCAAATAAGATCTGTCTGTAGCAGTACATTTATTATGGCAATTCTTTTCCAGATTCATCTTAGATTGAGTATCTAACAGATGCATCATTTTTCTCAATTCTGCTTTGGACACAGACATAATATAAAGTAGTACTTGGAATGGAAAAAAAATAAGAATATAACCAAATTGCTGTAAAAAAACTTGAATCTAAGATTTCTGGGAGACTTTTCTAATAGATTATTTGATTTCTGTGCCTCAGTGAAGAGTAAAAGAGCTGTTGTCACAGAAAATGTGAAAACAAAGTCTTCTGGACATGGTCTGACCCAAAGCACAGAGTACTTAAACCTGACGAAAAATCTTGCTTGTTTGATTATTTCACTCCAATTCCTCAATATTCAATCTATCACACAACTTTAGATAAGCTTAAAGTGACCATTATTTGAAATTGAGCCACAGAGCCCACTGAAGTCTTATCATTACCCTGTGGCTCCTAAACTGACGTGGATCCACAATGCACTATGACTGCTGCTCCAGGAACAGTTGAAACTGAAATACAGATTTAAAATATTAAACAAAGTAGACCTTTTAGCATATGCTTAGATCCATTGCTGGCCAACACAGGCTAAAATATATGGTTTATAGCAAGGCAAAATAAAGGGTTGCAAAGAAGGGAGCATAAGTATTCTTCCTCATTTGATCCTAGATTGTTCTGTGATAGAAAAAAAAATGAGATTTTTTTTTCTTAAAATTGGGAAAAACACCCTTGATAAAAAGCTTTTTCCTTCTTTGTGCCTGTTTTTCTCCCTTCCAATTGTATTTCCATTTACAGAATAATTCTGCCAGAGAAATTAGAGAATTTAAATTATCACCGAATCTACAGTCTTTTTTTTAATTATTATTTTTTCAGGATGAAGAGTGTATATATAGAAAGTTAAAATAATAAAGAATGAGATTGACCGTGTCCTGCAGTGGTTCACAGGATTTAGAATTACTGAGGAAATTGAAAATAAACATGACGGTAGGGTGAGTTTATGAAGTGGTTCATAAAAATAGGATCAAAAGGGTGGAAAAAGAGAGAAAAGACAAAATTGTTAACCTGTTCATGATATCAAGAGTTACTTGGACATGTTCTAATTTTGAAACTAAAAATATAATTAATAAATTATTTCCTTTCTCTTGGCAACTGCTAGAAAGAGAGTTTGGAAGGAGACAATGAAAGAAGGTTAAAAAGAATTCACGGAAAGTGTTGATCAAGAAACTATATGGTTTAAGTACCTCCATGGAAAGAAAGTAGTTTACTAATTGTCAAGGATTTCAAGTCGGAGGAAAAAATATAAGATGTTTCACATATATGCAATTTGGAAAAAGATCACAATTTTCTAACAATAAAGTTAAATAGTAAATGGAATGGCTTATAGAAAGTGAGTTCTCCAGCTGCTGATACTTTCAAATTAAGACCTTTTCCTGTGGGAGATATGATTTAGTCACACAAAGGATACCATGCTTCCAGGTTCCAGAGGGCATCCATGGAAGAGAAGATGACTGATCATGAGAAAATCTCCTTTATGACATCTACAAGCTTGTTGCCCAAAGATCTGACTCATTCAGAGGAGCTTTAGATACACATCTAAAGAGTTGGGCCTGTAGTGAAACTAAAGTGGAACTCAAAGTCACTTGAGACACACCCATCTTTGTTGGAAACTTTCGAAACAGTCCCATTTAACTCTAGAAATAAGGGAAAGTCATTGTTACTTTCATTTTTAAGAATTATTCAAGAAGTCAAAGCAAAAATACCATGCAAATCATAATTTCATGTTCTTGTAAAAATAAAATCCAGTTTTGATTAAGTATATTTCAAGTAATATACAGTATTAGTTTGGATAAAAGCCACACCTACATATAGTAGCCCTGAATATGTTTCTCATCTCAAGAATTTTAAAAGTTCATATCTAGACTTCCTAGTGCTAATGATGTCAGACTGTTGCTATGTCTCCATGACCACTGATCAAGAGACCTATGTTCTTTCCATGTGGTCTTCCAGGTGGCTGAACACCATCCAGATGTGATTTGAAGGAAGCTTGTTTCACTAAGCACTGTGCTATACGCAGGTGATACTATAAGCCCTGCTGAAAACACAGTACCCCATTAATAGACTTACACATCTTTCAGATCAGGGCTGACCGGTGTCATTTTGGTCTCTTAGAGACTGTGGGGCTGTATAGCATCTTGCAAATGCAATGGTGAGTTTCATGCCAGTGCACTCCTCTTGGTGGGAAAGCTCTAGTTAAAAAATCTTCTGGTGTTATTTGAGTACATGCAGTAGCATGTGGATAATCTGATCAATAGGAAAATATTTACATCAGGAAGGCCAGGATCTTTTTAAAAAAATGCCTAGACTACAGGCATACACATACACAAATGCACGTGCACATGCACATACTCAAAAATGCCACTTTAAAGTGCAAATTTTTTTTTCTGTAAATATAGAGAAAGTTAGGAATGTAAGGAGTATAAAAGTGAATATCAGGCAAAGGTGTAAAATTTAAAAAATAGAAGTTTAGTCCTTATTGCTTTTGTGAATTTAGGCTCCAGTCCAGCTAAGCACTTATGCACATGCATAACATTATTTATGTGAGATACATTAATACTTATTGCTTGAAGTTATGCATGTGCTTAAGTGCTTAGCTGGATTTGGGCCTTAAAGCAATTTAGCTTTAACATGTCTTTTGTTTACTTTTTAACTGCTTTTATATTGCCTTGCAGAGTACTACTAATAGGAGTAGTATTAAATAATAATTTTAAAGTACTGCATTTATTATACAAGGTATAATTATAGCTGTTTTTTCCTTTATATGTATTTTGAAACCAAGACAGAGAGATATAGGGCTTCTCTGTGGGTGCACAACTATCCCAGGATGGTATCTGAAAACTAATTCAGATCATTTGCTTCATATTCTCTCTTCTAACTACTGCTCTGTGATGCCTTTCATTCCTGTGAAACTTTTAAACAGCTTCAAACCTTCACCCAAATTTGGCAAGATAGATTGAACCTGAAGCCATGTCAAGGTCTGAAAATTCTTGATCAACTATTAGAAAAATATTTCCACTTCTGCTTTTCTTGGTTTTAAGTTGGAACTAGAAGTGGAACTCCTGAAATAACATGAGAGCAAGTGCCAAGTTCTGTATGAATATCTTTTTTTTTTTAAGGCAGGAGGCAATTCCTATTGTGATTTGTCAACAGTTCTAAATAACACTTGTTGACAGGTAGGAAAAGCTTGACACAACCTGAGGAGGCTGTGCAGGTGGGCAAAGGAGAGTTTTAGGGCATTTTACCAGGGCTGCTCTGAATCACACTGGTGACTCAGTGCAGCAGGGAGGGTTGTGAAGTGTGACGGTGTTATGCCCCAAGCGTTATTACTGCAATCTTCAGGAAAGCGCCTGCTTGGGCCACTTGAGGATTCACTTGCGCTGAAATGATCTTTGTGTAGACAGAATCAGGGCTCTACAACATTTATTCACTAAAAATATGCTGCAGATTTAACTTAAGTGTGATCTGTAAGCTTCCTATAGGTTTATAGATTGTGCATGCTTTACATTGCACTTGTTGACTTTAAATTAGGCGTTTTAGCGGTTCAGCAGAATCTTTCTATTTCCAAAATATCCGGGAAGAATATCAACAAAGTACTACAGCATTTAAGAAAGAAAGAGTGAGGAACAATACTGTCGACTCACTTTCTGGGGCGGTTACAGGGTTAAATCTCTATGCAAGCTACAGAAATAAATATTTAAATCAAATTTCTCAATTAAATGTTTTAAATAACTTCTACTCACCATCTTTCAGGCACCCAAAAATCTAATCTTAGGAGAGCTAAAATGCTTGGCAGAAGAAATAGAGGTGATGCTGTTCTTTGGCCTGTCTTTGGCAAGCATGGATTGATAGGGATACCAGAAAAGGTAGAACCATGACTCAAATTAGATTAGAGCAGTGCAAATTTTGTCACCTTTTGCTGCAGCATGTATGAACTTTGCTTTCTCTCACATATGCATGTAGCAAGATGGCAACACTGGGAGAGCATGTCCATGCAGTGCTGTGGAGAGGCCTCAGGCAGGGCTGACAACCCTCTCCTTGGGAGCTGATTAAGAATCTCTCACCCTTGGCCTTGCTGGGGATAAGCTATGGTCTTGACTCTGCCTGGTATTGTGCCTCACTGATCTCAACCCTGACCCAGAGTCTGACTTCCCAGCCTGACCTCCATCATCACCATGAACTGACCTGGTGATTTGGACTTTAGCCTGACAGTTGAAGCCATCGCACAATTTTCCTCTGGAGAAAGAAAAAGAAAAAAAAGATATCTCCTGGAAAGGCTGAGCTGGAGGAGCTAAGGTGCCTGGCTGTAGAAACCAAAGCCATTTCCCAAACTGCTTGTTTTAACCAGCTTAAAACAAGCTGTTCTGTCCTGCTGTTTAAGCCATGCATTGCATCACTTATTCTGACCTCTTTTCTGGGAGCTACGTTTTTCATCCCTAATGTGTCAGGAAGCACTTCTCCAATCATTCCAGCAACATCTCTGTGTCTGCTCAGTCTTAAACCTGGAAACTGCTTGAGGGGGTGTGGGGGATGAAAGAAGAGGAGAGCAATATCTGCCATCTTTTTATCACACAGTCCTGGGGTCTCCCCTCCCTCTCCCTTGCTAGGTGATAGACAAAGGACAATGCAGCTGCATAACGATGATATCCATGTTGCTTACCACATCTGGAATGTGGTTATCTACCAGAATCATGAGGGCTGTAAAAAGAAAAGGAGGGAAGAGGTCTGAAGGATACACTGCAATTCCCAGGCCAACCTGCTTCAAGCATCTGGAAATTCAGTAAGAGCAGATTTTCTTGTGGTATTTGTTCAGCTTAGATTGGAGTGCTGTCTGAGAAATGAGAAAGTAATAAAGCTTATGCAAACATTCCAGTGATACAAAGAGAGGTTTGGTTCAACAGTGTTAATGAAAGGTGCATGTATTTGGACCCTTATTTTATTCAGTTTGGCTTGCCCTTTTCTACCAATCAAGTGTCGATTGACATATGATTATTTGCCCAGTAAAACAGATATCACCTAATCTTTTTCATACCAGCGCCTCTTTAAACAATAGGAGATAACAGGGACTTACATGTCATATTACAGTTAGAGATATCTGAGGCACTGAGCTAGGCATGAAAAAAATTCAGTCCACTCACCAGGATGGTGAGCCAATTAGTCTCTTAAATCTCCACACTAGATACTTCTCCTGCCTTCAAAGATCACTGATAAATATATGTTTACTCAATAAAAACAAGGTAAAGATTCTTTTGAATGCTTACTCACAGTGGGTCTTCCACTGGTGCATTGTACATAAATTTACTATATGTGCCAAGAAGTCTGGCAATTGTTTTTGGTATGGACTTAAACGTACACCATAGTGCACCTGAATATGGTGTATATTGCCAAAGGCAAGTAGGGAATCTTTCCTTCTAAGTGGCATCCTGCGTCATGGCCCAGAGGATAGTCTTTTAGTGAAGATTGCCCCTTCCCTTGGAGTTCTTCAGAAAAAGTTTATCTCATCTCCTGCACAAACCTAATTAGTTAAAAATTCAAGTCCTTTCTTGATGCATGTGGTTTATTGTCTGAGTTCAAGGTGTGATATTTATTGGCTTTGACATCTATACTGCTTCAAATCTTGGAGCAAGCTACATTCTCGTCATTAAAATATTTCAAAACCATGGCTATAAATCAAAGTAAATGACAGTTCAAAAATAGGCACAGATGAGTTAGGTGTGTTGTTCTATCCTGGGCACAGCCCATCATTATTTCCTTTCCACTGCAGCTGGCCAACTTACTAAATTAATTACTTTCTTTTTCTTCTTTTCCCAAAGAGCGAAATCTATCAAAAGAACAAAGTTGGTAAAAGGATCTCTCTCCAAAGCTAAGAGAACTAAGTGAGTTTATTTGACAATGGGAAAGTGACAGCTTAGCTGCAGAACTCATGGTAGAGTTGTGGGTGCCAAAGGAGAGGCTTAAATCTTGACCTGCACCTACACATAGTTTCTGCTATGTAAGTTAGCCTAATGTGTGTCCTCTCTTTCTCTACAGCCAGAGTTAATACTGAATTGTTTTAATACTTAACAAATAAAATGGCATATCAAAGCGTACAATTTCTTGAAATTACTGATATGTACATTCTTTTATCAGTTCAGAGTTGAGTGAATGTACTTTCCACCTGCTTCATATGCAATGAATTAATTTAGTATATTGATAAAGGAAGAGGTAAAGAGAATAAAACAAATAAGTGCAAACCACTTAAAGGTGTATAAGTTGTTCAGTGTGTCATATTCACACTTCTGAGGTTCAAAAATATATACATCCATTCAGTTTTGTTCAGTTTATTACTCCTTAGCCTCTACAGAAATGGCTCTTCTCTGAAACCACTGCATAGATAAATACATACCACTCTCATGATAATTTAAGTCTATCTGTATTCAGATGTGAGAGAAAGACCTCAGTTCTCTTGAGATTTCTGCTCAGTTTCCAGACCAGAGGAGCTCAAGGGCATTTTTCTTAAAAACTTAGTGCAATACCATCTTGTTTATTATCAGCTCTCAGCTATTATTATTCTTAATAAAAGAATGTGGAAAATCAGTTTTCCAGATTATTTAAAAACTATCTCTTCAATAACATCTCCCCTGAAATATCCCTGTTCCCAGTTTTCTTAACCAGCTGGATTTCAGAAAGGGCTTAGGACCTAAATGCTAACTTCTGAACAGGTGTTTAAATAGTTTTTGTAACTGCTATACTGTGGATTGTTTTTGTTGGAAAAAGCATTCAGAGTAGGGGAGAATGGGTACACTTCATGGCAACTGTTACCTGGGCTTAATGCCTGGGATAAGACGTATTTTGAAAGTTTAGACCTTGGATGGAATCTCTAATTAGAGGAGTCTGGTTCACTGTGAATAGATCTTCACACAGTTACAAATGTGTCACCAGCCCTGAGGCTCACTTGCCATGTGAAGCCATGCTAACAAGACACTGTTACCCTCTTTGCCTCCCTCTGCTTTCATACACATCCAATTAATGGTGGAAAAGACCAGGTTAGTCATTTAAGGTCTGAACAACAGCCTAACAAAATCACTATGGCTTCCTCAGGCTTTGGAGCAGTTCTTAAATTCACATCCATCTGCCAGTCCTTGGAGTTTTCCTCGAAACTTTTGCCCAAACAAGTTTGAAATAGCTAAGGCATCTGTACAATAATACACACAAGACAGACGTACATTGCTTAATCTAAATTAAACCAAAATCCTTTCAGTCTTTTACTGATGCACCATGTGCTAGAATAGAAAATAAGATCGTGCCTTGAAACTGCTGGAAAACACACTTTCTTAAAAGGACTCAGGATTCTGCAACTTAGAACTCAGTGAAGAAAATCTCTGACTGCTTGCCTTTAGGAACCTCTGTGTGATGTTGGAGCAAGAAGCTGCAAACAGTAGCTGCCAACCTGGCTGGGATTCCTAGAGCAATCTCCTGAGATCAGTGCTCTGACAGGTCACATCCTCCATCTGGCACCACCATTCCCTATTTTCATTAATACTTTCTTTTCCATTTTTTCTTTGTTCTTCTCACTTGAGCCAAAAGAAACAAGAGGGCAGTAAAGCACAATTTTAGCTGAATATGAGTTTTATCATTTTACCACTGCATTACACCACTTACCAAGTATTTAGGTTCTGTTCTGCTAGGAAAAAAACACATGTCAGGATTTAAAGGAAGGCTGTGCTAAGCTTTAGCACACAAACTATAAAGTGTACATGTGAATTACTATTCCTTCAGTCTAAGCAAATCCATATGACATTATGACATCATATAGTCTTCACCAGTTCCTTGTACAACTCACTGTGGAAAACATCGTATCTTTTCAAATCTTTGTCCCTTTATCCAAACTAGACTTTTTTACAGTTCAAAAGTAATTGTAAAAACAAAAAAGTCCGTAAAATGCTGTTTCTCACATAGCAGAGAAAGCAACATTTGAGACCAGCTACTTAAATGGCAGAGCTAAACAGAAAGCTACAGTTAGGTCACAAAGAGGCATATTTAGTGTAACTTCATTGAGATCCATTTTTAATTCCTTTATCTTTTCCGAAGAGCAGTAAACCTGATGGTACCCAAACCTAAACCTTCCTTTCCTCATCTCTCTTTCCCAGCCCAGCCTGATAGGTAGCCACTCTGCAAAGCCACCTGCCTTCCTGCCTGCACCAAAGTTCTTGGACTGCAACTGTGTGTGAGGTTGGGAAGGCATTTAGACTGAAAGATTCATTTATAAGACTGATGTGGGCAAATCTATTCCATTGTAACCATTGTAATTTGAACTGCGACATATGAAGAAAGATGGTATGCAAAAATCTATCTGCTGCTGAAATTGAGTTCTTCTCTTGCTTCCCGACGGTATGTTCCCACCAATTTCTTTGTCCTGTCATGGGCGTTTGTTGGGCCTTTTAGTTGTGAGCTACTTCCAGAAGACAAATCTGCATGAAGCTAGCCCTGAAAAACCAGTTACGTGCCTTTATGCCAATTATATCCCAGAAACTGGGTCACCGTGGTGCGATCAGACAAATCACTGCCCAAAGGAAGAGTGTGGAGGGAACACAAAGTGGTAAAAAAGAGGAAGTGTTACTTCTCATTTGACGGCAGCTTGCTGTTAAGTTAGCTAAGTTACACTATGAAACTTCCCTCCCTCAGGGAGGTTCAGCCTATGTCCCAACCAGTCTCTGCAGGCTGGGGCGAAGAAACAGGTAGTTCCAGGGCATGCTTCATCTCATCTCAAAGTACAAATCTAAAGCAGGGCAGATGATCTGTGCTCAAGCGAGCCTTTTGTTGCCTACTTACTGTAAGGACAGCACAAGGTGACTTCCCTCAGCTGTACCCCTCTGCACTGACACTGTGCAAACCCAGCTGAGAAAAGTCCCACCCATAACATTTCAGATTGTGATGAAGACCACAAAGTAGCTCAGGAAAGGAAAAGATTTTAATAAAATTAACACCACTAAAGGCCAGAGGTACTTCAGAGTTAGTTTTGTACCTGGCGCAAATGTTTGATGTTGACACGGCAAGAGAGCCACTGGAGGAATAAGGACAACCATCTGCTGGATCAGTCTCACCCACCACCCTGACTGTTCCTCTGACAGTGCAGGGGTTAGTGCTAAAGATTGGTCCATGCCATCCCATACCAGCTCCTTTGCCTGATAGACTAAAGTGAATGTAAGGACAGGAAATAAAATCTACCAAAAGGCAACTAACCCAGAGCTCAGCTCAACCACCTCAAGTAAATTTCCCAGGAAGAGAAGAACATTGAGATGTGTAACTTACAGGCAGAGTTCCTTCCAGCCATAGGGCAAAAAAGAGCTTACTTCTAACATTCAGGAAACAGGTTCTTATCATTGAAGTGACAGCAATAGAAATACTGCAACTTTCTCTCTCCTCCTGTCAGGAGAAAGGGACATTACTTCAGAGCAGGCAGATGGAGTTGGTCTGATGGTCATGTGGTTGTGACTGTGTCTAAGGGTTCAGATGGAAAATTCAGAAGAAAAAAGACTCGGCAATGTTTTCTAAATCACTAAACAGTGTTGAGAGAGATTGATAGCACACAGTTTATCATTTGAAAGAAAGATAGAATTTTATAGCCTTCCAGCACTTGGCCAGGCAAGCTGGAGAAACAGGGCAGATGGAGAAATAGAAGGTCCTTACACAGGCAAGACAAGACAGTATTTTATAAAACAAATAGCAGCACAAACCCAGCAAATCTGATACCATTTTGTGAGACCAGTGGTGTTTGAGACAGACAGAGACAGAAAGAGACCATTATTGTGAACACCATGTATTCTGAATCATCTCTGCCAATAATAATATGGCATCAAATACAAGTATCCACTCTTGCCATTAAACAAAAAAATAAAATAAAATCAACATAAAAAATGGCAAAGTAATGATAATAATTTGCAGCCATAAATTAGAGATGAGATTTGCCACTCCTCAGCTCATCTGAAACCACGCAGGACTGCTCCCAATGCTATGATCACTAGTTATGCGTTCAGGTTAGAGCTGGCCAGAAATAAATATCTTACGAATGGTTTTGAGAAAGGAAAGTAGCAATTCCCATCCTGCATCAAGACAAATCCTTTTAAACACAGAGTCTGACTACAGCCCAAACTGTTGGCATGCTCAGCTGCAAGGTGTTCTACTATTGTCTCTAAATTTAAACAGAAACTTTAATCTGAGGCAGAGAAATTATTTCCTACATAGAGGGCAAGGAAGGAATAATCTTTTCCCTGTACACCCAGCTTCTGGCAATTAGCAACTGAGAGACTTCCTGAGGCAGAGGTTGGATCTGAACTAACAGGTTTAATACTCCCCAGTGAGCCTAACCTTCACAAATTTGTCTAATCCCTTATTTGATATTTTTGGCTTCCGCCACATTCTGTGGTCAAGAGTACCTCAGTTAGTTAAGTGCCATGTGAAAAGGTACTATTTCATCTGATTTAGATTTGATTCTTGATCTTTTATTTTAAGACAAGCATTCCTCGTTTCATTTCTCTGCATCCTTCATGATTATTCTGCTTCAGTCATGTCTTTTCTATACCAGTCATTCTACATGTGAAATTTACAGAAGGCATTCATATCTCGGGCTGTTCTCAGCACTTATTTGCAGCTTTCAAAGTTCTAGCCAATATTTTTTTCTCCTGTGCTACTACAAATGCACACTGAGTGTGCATTTCTCAAGACACAGGTACACTATAGCTGTGTTTACTGGCAGGATGATATTTTCTGGTTTGCTCTCCTTTGTTTCCGAGTAATTTACGTTTGCCTTTTTGATCATCACTGAGTGTGTCGATGATGTTTTCAGAGGACTATCCACCATGAGACCTCCTTCGTAGTGATAAAAGGTCATGTAGCATCCCACTTAGAAGTATTTTTCCCATGTGCATCCTATTGTATACCTAAATGCTGAATTTCACCTGCTATTAAAAATGGAAATAGCTGAATCTGTCCATCAGAGTGCAAATTGTAAAAATAGACAGTTAAATATGATTTTAAGCACCTAAGCTCCTACTTTTGTCAAAGATATCCTCTCTTTTTTTTTCTGACTTCCCTTTCCTTTCTTCTTTCTTCCCTTTTCTTTTTTCTTTTTTTTTTTTTTTTTTTTCTTTTTTTTTTTTTTTTTTTTTTTTTTTTTTTTTTTTTCCTTTTTTTTTTCCTTTTGACGTTCTTCTTTTTTCTTTTATTTTCCTTTCTTTTCTTTTCTTTTCTTTTCTTTGGGCAGTAGAATAGTTACCTGAAAATGCTAAGCTGCCAAGTGCTGGAAATGAAGGTCAGAACTACAGATTTATGCATAGTTTTATTTATATATTCTTCCCTATGTGTCACTTATTGGCCATGGCTGTGAAAACTGGGTTATACCATCATCTGACCCAAGCCAATAATTTTTTGGGCTGTTATGTTCACTTATGCTTTTTGTACAATTTCAAGACTTGAAATTTAAAAAAAAAACAATGGAAAATAATTGAAAATTAGAATTTATCTGCCTAAAATCTGGATACATTTTGAAGAGTTGTTTGAAAATTGACTTCAACGCATACATTCTGGGTTATGTCATGCAGATGATTACTGTAATAACAATACTATTTGCACTTCACTAGCTTGTTTTTTTTCAAGAGTCTCAATAATTGCTAGTAAATTAAATCATATAATATTTGAGATAGGTCTTAATGGAAGTCTGCTGTTCACAGTGGAACAGTACAGAAAGGAAAAAATTAACGCAGATCTGTTTAAGGATCCTTAGAGACCATGTTTGACTCTGAAGACATGGGTGATTGCTGCTGTAGGCCATACAAGAGGCTTAAGATGGAAATCAGTAACAGAATCTAGACATTCTAGGTTTAAGCTGTAACTGAAGGGCTGTCTTTGCACTAATAAGGAAACAGTTTGGACCTGACACTTCAATTAATCCCATTTCTTTATCCCCTCCAAAATAATCTTCTCACCAGTCCAGATTCTTCACTTTACTGTTGTTTGAAAACTAATCTGTCCTGAAAATATTACTTTCCCGTAATGGTTCTGTCCCAAGTTAGACTCAGAGAAACAGTAATACATACCAGGTGCATTGTCTTAATGTCTAAGAGAGAATAAGTAACAGGATTAAGGTTGAAAAATGTCCTGGACAGGCTTGTCTGTTGCAAATGAAATACAGCATCTGGAAAGAAAGAATAAACACGAGTAATCATTATGCATGCTTTTTGCAAGGGAAAATATGTTATATTAAGGGAGAGGTTACATGTGTTTAAAAAGAGCATTTAAGGTTAACTGTTCTGGAATTACAGAATATTGCATGGGCCACGTAAATGTTGTTCTATGGCACAGCTAAGTGATCTCACTTAGATACTTTCAGGGCAGCACAGTTGGCTCCCAGTAATTAAAGAGGATGCAAATCTCAGTTACACTTAGAATTTCAGTATAACCCTGAAACAGAAAGTATCCATTGACCATAAAACTCAAACAGCAGCTCAGGAAAAAATATAATTATTGAAATTAAAGAATGTTAACCCAGTATACTTGATTTGAAGCTCTGACAAGTAGAATTTGGACTTTTATCAAATGCAAGCTTCGAGGCTGTGTTACATGCACCAGAGTCTGAAACAACCTTTCCTCTCTTTGTCAAGATTCAGAGAAGATGTTATGTGAGCAAAATACAGTAAGGGAAAACCAGTTCCTATTTTGGCTGTTGAAGGAGTAGGACAAAAGCTTAGCTTTATACTGAGCAGTGACCTGGCTGTCACTGTTCAGTTAGGCTGCCCTGCAAGCTTGATGGACATTCCACAACTAATCCATTAAATTTTTAGTGTCAAGTAGCAATCTTGATGTACCTCAACAGATGTTGAAACTAGAGGATATGTGAGCTCAATGTTGTAAATTCAACTTACAATTTAGAAAGAACACTACTTTGTATGCCCTGGATATTTCACTGTATAAGGATACTCAGAGATTTTTAACATCTCTCTCATTTTACACATGCTCTGATTCATATAAGAATTAGAGATTAGAGCCTGTGAATGGTAAAGGACAAACATAGTAAAACCAAACAATATGTGTCACTGACTCCCTGCAATGTTATACCTATAAAATGTCTCCATTGACAAAATTACCATTTTCTCTGTACCTTTTGCTCCTTCTTTTCATTAATTATAAATATAAAATCAGATCTTCTCATATACCACAGTAACATTTTTTTTTCCTTGATGGTGTGAATTGCTAGGAAAAATTATGCTTTCCAGGTTAAAACAAGACCTTTTCTCCTTTTTATTCCCGTTTTCGGCCTCTTCTCATCCATTAGGGAACATGTGAAATAAGTCTGAAAGAACTCAGGCAGGTTGTTGGGGTTCATCTTCACACATTTTGACTCAGGTTTTGAGACTCTTGTGAATGATCATGTCAAAAGTGGTTCCAAAATCACAAAAAGTGAATTATATCAAACTGGTTGTCCTTAGTGCCATGTCTGATGATTATTCAGAACTCTTTAATAGATAGTGAAACATAACTACCTTCCACAAGGTGTGTTGGCTCTTTCCCTTCAAGATTATATCTACATATCTGTATATTAACCTAAATGTTATTTTACTTTACATTTGCTATATTGATATGGAAGTCAGTCTTACTGTTCCATTATTCTCTGAAATCCTTTGTAAAAAAGTATCACTTTCCATTCCTCCAAAACTGGAGTATGCTAAAGTGGAATGTATTCATTCCTATTTAATTTTTCTTATCTCTCAAATTCCAGTCTTCAAAAGCTATTACAGATTATCTAATTGAGGTTTTCCAAAGGCTCTTCTACTGACGCTGTAATTTCAGGTAGTTCCTCATAGTCACTTTTTAAAGGAAGATTTCAGTGTAGGAATGTCTCTAAATTCCTTCACTGTAAGTAATAACAATAAATAAGTTATTTTTTCTCAAATGGCCTTGTTGTTTTTGAATCTTCTTTTTACATCCCAGTCATTTACCAGTCCTAATGACTCTGTGGCAAGATCTCTTTCTTCTGTGTTTAAGAAGTAGCATCATTCATTTTTTTTTCCCCTTTAGGAAACTGTTCCTCAAAACTCTTGGTTTTTTTGTCCTGCATTAGTACAGTTTTATATTTAACTTGCCAAATGTTTTGCTGTATTGTTGTTTTTTGTTTTGTTTTTTTTTTTATTGTCTTCATTTGGACAGAAATTCAAAATATCAAAGGATTTTTTTTTCTTTTTTTTCTTTCTTTTTTTTCACTTCTTATAGTTTCCTTTAATCTGAAGTATAACTTTGCCAAAATGTCTTCATTGTATTAACATATTTTTACATAAGGAATGTGCATTTACCTTGAGATTAACAAACTCCATACCACTTGCAAATATTTCGCTCTTTCAACTGCTCCTTTGAATTTTCTTTTAACACTTTCACATATTTATGCTGATCTCCTTTTAGAAGTTAATGATACTGTAGTGATTTTTTGCTAGGTGGAGCATAATTCATTTCCCTAAAGACTTCTGATATTGTATGTTCCAATTTCTACTACAGAGAAGCTCTTTATAGTAATATCCCAATAGATGGTCTGTCAACATCTGGTTGACCTGGCTGGTGCTCAGGCCTGCTTCCAGCATTTCTTCTGCCTCTGTGTATTCTTTGACTATTTGTCTCTGAAAACAGCTAGAAACAGTAGCTCAAAATTTATTTATGTCGTTCTCTGTCACAACATTCAGTCATTTTGCTTTTGGAATCTGTAAAGCCTTCTGCTGCCGCTGCTTCCCTTTTACTCTTGCTGTCACAGTCAAATACCAGATATCATGTCCTACTATTATTTCCCTACTTAGGTAGATATGGATGTAAGGATTCTGTGCTGTCTGTTGACAAGTTTAATTTTTCAATGACTTTAAGCTATGTTAAACTATAGCATTATTCCTTCTCAGGCAAAATCTATGTTGCTATTGCTTTGTCATTTACACACCAGCACTACAGTGCTCTATCAATTGTCCTGCCACTTAAAAGTAGGTGCCCTAGTCCACCCATCTTGATGTTTGGACTTTTAGTATTTACATAGAAGTAGCTATATAATTGGCATCTCATGTGATTCAATGATAGAATCTACATTTGGGTTCTCCTGCTAAGTTCCTGGTTCTCTCATCTGGTACATACTACTGCATTCAAGGAACAAGAATTGCTCCACTAATTCACTAGATCCTCTCATGTTCTTGAATAAAGCAAATGGATGCTTGTTCACAGAAAACAGCTCTTTTTCTCTACAGGGCCACATGACACTACCATTCATACATGTTGCCATTGAAAACGAGCAAAGAATTCAGACAAGAGATGTGTGGAAAAAGTAATGTGTAATAAATCACAGATCATGCGGCTGCAGGAATGAGTGCCAAAGTCTATAGCTACTGTTAAGACTTCTTTAATGACACATCTGTAGAATATAAAGCAAAAAATTCTACATGGAAAGGCACTTTTAGTTCTAACTGAGACAGTGGTGGGGAGTGTTTATTGCTATTCATGGAAAATCATTACTAATTGACAAGCCAAAAAACATACCAATTTCTGCCAGAAAGACTCATTTTTATGCTGCTGATGTATCTCTTCCATAACTTTGCTTATGAAATGTGATTTGGATGATCCTTTACCCACAGCAGGAGAATGACAACCAGTCTGAATAATTGCAAAGGCACTGTAGCATACAGGATCTTTAAGATCAGTTTGAGAGGATCTAGCTTCTATGTTGCTTTTTTTTTTTAATATATATATTCATAGTATTCATATTGTATATTATATATATTCACAGTTTTTTGCTTTCTATTAAATTGCTATCTGAACAAACTAAGTCACATTTACTTTAACATATTTGCATAGAACCTTACATCTGTTTTTTAAATAATTAGTGAAACTCATAATTTCTTTTGTTTTGAAACAGCTCGGAGCAACCTCTACTGGCTTCTTAGGTTTGAAATGAATCTTGACTGAAACTGCTAATCCACTCTTGTACAATATGTTGTTAATCTGTACTGTCAAAAATGCTGAATCTGCATGGTCTGTGTGTTCAATAAGTGAATTATAAGCCAAGAAAGACCAGCATTCATTAAGATGTTTGTGATTTTTCAAAAAGGATAAAATGGAGATCTGTTTTAGTTCTACTTTACGCAGTCTTCAAATATTCCATTCCAGGCTTTCAGAGTGCCCAGTTCGAAGGATATCAACTAAAATAATTCAATATGTTTCAGAGAACTTTGTATTTAAATGTAGATTTAGTCTAGACTGTATAAATATACCAAAGAGGAAAACAATTTATTTTAGATATTTTCCTTTTTTTTTTTTTTTTGCTATTTTATAAAAATTCCAATAATAATTGATTTTCAAATAATTAAATTTTAAAGTTGTGAAATTAAAAAGATAAAGCTGTCCTAACAGTAAGCTTGCATAGCAAACTATTTAGATTTTCTGATTCACTATACATTCAGTCATGCACAGTAAAGAATACCTTATACAGCAATACTGTGCTACTAAAATAATGAGTAAGGTGATATACAGAAGGATATACAATGCAGCCTGCAAATTTGGCAAAATGGCAGAAGGTCTATTTTCCCTTTTCTACTCCTTCCTTCATCTTCATATTTAAATTATTCCTGAATCAATTTAACCACTTTCAAAAGGGATTTCAGGACTGGTGTAGAGAAATAAGTTTGAGCACACATATCTACTTTTAAAAAAAGATTTAAACCACTCAAGTTTGTAGAATCATAGAATCGCAGAATGGTTTGGGTTGGAAAGGATTTTAAAGATGATCTCATTCCAACCCCTCTGCCCTGGACAGGGACACCTTCCACTAGAAGGTTGTAATAATGAATAACTAGAGTTGTCATAATAAACTAACTGTGTAGTCTCCACCTCCAGAACAGTCTCTTAGATAATTTAGTGTATATATAGAGAAATTAAAGGAATTGAAGTATCTTAAAATCACACCTCAGCATTCTTGTATGTCAATAAACATTTCTTTATCAGTTTGGCTGAGACTGGAAGGGTATTATCGTAGTATATACTGCTGAATCTCCTGTATAGTCAAGAGTAGCAGACAATGAAAACCAAAATGCAGTTTTTTTCTGTTGAATATTCAGACCTCATTTTCTTTGGAAAGAATGCTTAATTTCCCAGTGTGACAAGTAGCCTACGAGCCACTCCTCGTAGGTAAACCTATTACCCATTGGGTAGATATATTAGTGTCAGGAACCGGTCATGCAGTTCCTATTGTAAGACTAAAATGGGATTAAATGAAAAGACATTGAGAAGAATAAGACCTACATCTTCCTGAAATATTTTAAATTGATCTACCTCTGAAAAGTAATTAAATTTTAGTGGAACTCAAAGCACTGGCTAATTTTAGTAGTAAAAATGAGAAGTCTTTGTCCACTGTTTACAAATACAGAATTTAATATCACTTATAAGCATTGTTTCTAACTCCATTTAGATCAGATTTTAATAGCTGAATAATTGAAAATGCAATCAAGGTAACTACCAATGGCTTGTAACAACGCTTCTGAGCAGAAGCCGTGGTCCCAACATCTTCATCTACAATGTTTGAATGCAGTGTCCATGCTTGAATGTAAAGGTTGGAATTGTAGAAAGAAAGCCTTCACGATACTCTTCAGAGCTTTAAACCCAAATCTTGGCCTAGCTGTTGTGTATTTTCAGAACAGAGAATAAAATCTGTAATATGAATATTTGTAGTGTAACGATTCTAGTGGCAAAACATTCATTTTTAAATTCAATCTGTGATTCTTGATATATCTAGTAGAGTGTCATAATCAAATTTATTTTGCTAGACAGAGGCTCACTGTCAAAGTAATTATAAGGATTAGAAACTGCAGAAGGACGATGATCTCAGAACAGGAGATACTGATTGCTTTTCCACATGGTTTATGAAATGCTTCTCTGATGGATCATTCCAAAGGTATCTAATTAAACTCAAAACTCAGCATAAAATATGAATAATCTGCAAACTCATTGTTATAAGACAGATGTTAAAAAAACAATGAAAACCATCCCAAAATAATGGACTGGTGAACTACTGTGGTGTGGCTTTGACTTTTCCAGTGTTAGCTGTCACTTTAAAATCTAAACAAAATCAAAGACAGATTTCTCAAAAGTGTGAAGATTATCCTCCCTTGGTATGCTAGTTTTCACTGGTGAATATCTCAATCTGTTTCTCCATGCACTTAAAAAAAAACCAAAAAACAAACATCAAAACCCAAAACTAAACAGAACAAACAAACAAACAAATCAACCCACAAAAATACCAAAGGACTTTATGTCAAGGATCATTCATAGCTACTGAGGTTTCATTCAATGTCTCACAGGAAATAGGGCATGCAGTAACAGGCTTATAGGATCATGACACGTCATCTCAGGTGTCAATGTTGACACTGATTGAAAAAAAAAATAGATAAGTAGAATTTGAGGAAAGATGAATATCAGTTAAAACCAAGAGAATAGCCCTTTATGGTACCTCATTTAATTCCAGTGTACTGTAGCCTTACATCCAGCTTTATGAAGGGACTATGGGCAGCTGTGTTGTCCTAAAACTCCAGAGAAAAAGTGCTGCGGAAAGACACATTTTTTCCCCCTTTCTACTTGATTCTCAAGGAAGTAGAATCCCTAATCAAAGAAGCAAATTATACACTAGAAAAAAAAGATTTGGAAAAAAGAGGAATTCCTCCTCTGTAAAGAAATTTCTAATGCAAATTGTCATATTTTCCTTCTTTCCTCCCTTCTTGTCATAGAATCATAGAATAGTTAGGGTTGGAAGAGTCCTTTAAAGGTCATCTGGTCCAACCCCCCCGCAAGGACCAGGAACATCTCCAACCAGGTCAGACTGCTCAGAGCCTCATCCAACATGGCCTTGAATGTTTCCAGGAATGGGGCATCAACCGCCTCTCTAGGTGTCAAATTTCAAACATTTGGCCAAAAGTGAAAACTATTTCTCTGAATATATTATGAGCTGTGATGCATTTATGAACCTTACTTCTTTCATCATGTTTTAGATCCAGTTCTTTTAAAGTGATAAGAAAAAATACCACTTTTACGGAGAAGGAATCAAGCTTCTATTCCTACTGAACAATCTGCAGAAAACTCAGTGGCTTCTTAAGGTTTCTTGCCGAAAATGACTTTTTGTGTATCTAACTACTCAGAAGAATTAAATTAGAAGGAAGCAAACACTTTACATAGGCCAGCTGTAATAAAGATGAACCTAACAATAGTTATGAATAAACTGGAAACCATACACCAAGAGGTGTACATTCAGAGATACAAATATGAAAAGTATAATGAAGAGAAGCATCTTTTTTCACAAAGACAGTGAATGTTCAAAGGCAGTGCTGCTCATCAGGAGGGCAAGGAAAGTCACTGATGGAACACTAATTAATATATGCCAGAAGAGTAATTAGATTACTAAAACTGGAAACGAGCATAGTGACAAAGGAAAATATAGGCTTTTTTTTTGTTGCCTGTGAAGTGTTTCTGACAGGTGCTAAGACATTAATTAGCTTTTGCAATATAGGACCTCATGGTTAAAGCTGAATGTCCCAATTGCTGAACAGAAAAAGCGGGGACTGGGAAGTTTTATCCTAGATAATGATTACTTGTGTTCTTTCAGCGCTCTCTTTCATCACAAAATCATGCACAGAACCATGGATTTGGCCAGAGGACTATACAGAAAATTTTATCAGTCACATCTGCACCATGTCAAGGCTCAGGCCATCTTTCCAAGATGTAAAGGTATTCTCCAAGCAGCAGGTATCAGCCACAACCACAGTCTTTGCCAAACTGGAAGTACAACTGAGAAAGGTCGACACTGAACTGACATCAGCAAAGAAAATCAACAGTGCAAAATTGAAAGCAAAGGAGTACATACAAGAAATTGTAGTTGAACCTGAGGAACAGATTAAATACATCGTCTGAAGAACAGGAAAGTGACACTGTACTCAGACCAAAAGGAAATGAACAGCAGCCACAGCCAATATGATTTAAGCTACAGTGGTGGCAGCTGGACACTAGCATAAGAACAGCACAAACTGAACAAGCCAAGAGATGCAGTGCTTCACTGAGGAAAGAAGAATACTGAAATGAAAAGCCCATAATACAAAGGCCTTTTGAGTAGTAGAGAAAGCCACAGAGAAGTGTAAGAAAGCAAGAAAGCAAAGCAGGGGCAAGAAATATGAAGACAGATGGAGTCATGCAGAAAACCTCATGGCTGAAACTGAAGTTGCAGCTACATTAGGAAACCTGGGAGCTGTTTAGCAGGTGACTGAAACTGTGTGGAAATTCTGAAGTGTCAGAGAGCCAATCAAAAGCAAACACAGAAAAATGCTTGGAACAATAAACAGATGAAAAGAGGGAGGGAAGGGATAAATAGCCCTGAGATGAATTATCCCCATCAGAGCAGATCAGTTGGGAAACTTATCAAGATGGTATTAGTCCAACAGTGACATCACAGGTAAATACTATGTCAAGCCAAAAGAGTAACAAAACAGTCAGAAGCAATTCATGTCAGAATTGCTAAATGGACTTGCTTCCACCATCATCGCTTAGATGAAATTAACAGATTTTAACAATGAAATCTGGAGTAAACAGAGAGGAAAGCCACTCTCCATCATATTTGAAAATTCACGGAAGTCAGGTGAAGTCCCCAGTGACATGAAAAGGGAAACATCATGCCCATTTTTAAAAAGGCTGTAAAGGAGGATCTTTAGGAACTACCAACCAGTTAACCTCACCTTTGTGCCTATTAAGATCGTGGAACAGATCCTCCTGGAAAACATGTGAAAACATGGAAGACAGGAAGGTGATTAGAGACAGCCAACATGGTTTCACCAAGGGCAAATCGTGCTTGATTAATATAGTGGGCTTCTATGTTGGAGTGACTGCATCGTTGGAAAAGGGAAGAGCTGAAGATTTCATCTATGTAGTTTTCTGTAAGACTTTTGATATGTCCCCCCACAAAATTCTTGCCTCTAGATTGGAGACATATGGGTTTGATGGACAGATTGTTAGATGAATAAAGAATTGACTGGATGGCTGTGTCCAAAGTGTTATACTCAATGGCTCAATGTCCAAGTGGAAATCAGTAATGAGTGGTGTCTCTCAATGGTCTGCACTGGGAACAGTGCTATTTAGTATCTTCATCAATGACATAGACAGTGGGATTGAATGTACATTCATAAATTTAGTTCTTGAGATCCACAAGTTCAGCAAAAAAGGAGAAAGATATCACCAAAAAGGGCAAAAGACAACTCAAGGTTATCTACTGAGTTCCTGTGTCTCCTAAAGGAAAAGGAGTTATGAGAATGTGTCCAGATACCAGAAGGAAGTCTGACTAAAACTACTAAACTAACAGAAAGAACAAGATTCTTGTAAAAACTGCTAAGCTTATTTTAACTACTGTGTGATATCTTCATGACTGAATATGAATCTCAAATAGACAGAGCAGTGGAAAACTTTATCAGTGGTAGATTCCCATCAATTACAATGGCAGGAAAAATTTGGTGCCATATTCAGAGTGAGCTTCACCTTGGGAGAGGAGTAGGATTGGGTTAGGATAGCATCACTGTAATCCAGTGGAACAGTAGTAAATTAAAAGGTTGGTGAAATAACTGAAGTGACGTTCTAGAGGTGGGTAAATTCAGTATAGTCCAAATGGAAAGTTGTAAAAAAAAAGTTTTCTGCTTTTTACCTTTGATTAAGCTGTGGGTAAAATTTGTACATTCCTTTCATTTGTTAAATTCAAAGGGGATCAGTTTCAAGTCATAACTGAATTATTACAGCACATAAGTGCAAAGATCTGTGCAAATAGCACCAGTGGTGAAGAAAAATGTGATATTTCCTTTGCTGCTAAACTATATTTTGCAATGTCATAGTTCTTTCACACTTTTGTCTTGAAGAAAGGTAAATTGCACCTATATGCACTGCAGTTGTTAGTTCCATTGCTCCAGCAACTTCTTAGTGAAGTGGCTGCTTATACAAAACAATTCTCAGGGGAAGTGAAGTCTGCATGTTTTTTGAGCAAAAGTTCCCAGGATTTTCTGCTTGCTATTCAGTTTCTAGTTTGGAAAGATTTGTTCAATATCAAAGCACAATTTTTCCTACCATTGGCTGGAAGGGGTAGTGCAACATAGTGCCTTGATAAAAAGATTTTCCTGACTTCAGCCACTCATTTTAAGTTGTCTTCTGAAGCATGAGGACTAGTCGCTCTTCTAATTCTATTGCAAAAAAAAAAAAGTAAATATTTGAATACATTTGAATGTATAGTCAACAGTTTCTTAAAAAAAAATGCCTGAGACAAAATACAAGATGCTGAGTACCAGTGAATCCCATAAATAATTTTTCCTGAAGAGTTCAATAAAAAATATTTGCAGTTACTTTTGCTGGATTGTTCTGTTACGAGATTTCCTCTTGTTTTTGCATAACGGGAAAGAGTAAATCAGGATGAACAAATGGGCTATTACATACCACTCTTATAGCTTTTCATTCTTTTCAACAGCCATGTCTTAGAAGGATTACTTCTAAGTAGGGGCAAGCTGGAACTGAGTACTGTATACTTTTTATTGAATGAACAGCTCAATTCACAGATTGTTCTTCAAGAACTGAGGCTTTTCTATTTCCTAACAGTGCAATTGTTCTCAGATGATCTTCAGTAAACAAAAGGTATATTATCTGAGGAAAGAAGAGAATTGCCTTATTTATAAAATATGAGAGCAAAGTTATGGATAAAAAGTTTATAAAAAACTGAGGTACTGAATTAAGGTGTTCATTAGAATCATAGAATCATAGACTACCTCATATTGGAAGTGACCCGTAAGGATCATTGAGTCCAACTCCTTGCTCCTCACAGGACTACGGAAAAATAAATCATATGACTAAGAGCATCATTCAGATGCTCCTTGAACTCTGACTGGCTGGGTGCCGTGACCACTTCCCTGATGAGTCTGTTCCAGAGACCAATCACCCTGTCAGTGAAGAACCTTTTCCTAATGTCCAGTATGAACTTCCCTTAGCACAGTTTCATTCCATTTCCTTATGTCCTATCACTGGTCACCAGAGAGAGGAGATCAGCATTCCCCCTCCCCTGTCCTCTTTGAGGAAATTGTAGACTGCGATGAATTCACCCCTCAGCCTTCTCTTGTCCAAGCTGAACAAATCAAGTGACCTCGGCTGCTCATCATAAGTCTTGCCATTGAGACCTTTCACCATCTTTGTCACCCTCCTCTGGATGCACTCTAACAGTCTAATGCCCTTCTTCTATTGAGTTGCCCAAAACTGCACACAGTACTCAAGCGGAGGCCACACCAGTCAAATCAAATAATCATCAAATGTCAGTTTATATAGTGCACTCTTCATTGGATGTTTTTAGGAACAATATGTTGTATCAATTTAGAATTCATGTCAAATTTGTGTAGAATTTATGTCCCATTATGTTCTTCTTGGTCCAAAATAGAGTAGATTTGCATTTTAAATGTCTTAGGGGAAGCATAAGTCTTGTGACATTTAATTATTTTTCGTCAATTAGTAGCATATGCTGATCATTACTCACGTCTTTCTGAAGTATTTGCCAAAAAAAAAAATTGAACAAATGAAATAGAAAAATGAAGCTATCATAGGTTTCTGTGAGCAAACCGGAGTTTCCCACAGTTTGCTATAAGTAAACACTAATGATCATTAATATTCCTTATTGAACACTGTTTTGAGAAGGAGCCATATAGTGTCCTGTCATTTATTACGAATGCATCTTGGAAGGTCAATATGAAACAAAAAGATAAAGTACTTTAAGTACTAAAGTCCAAGGTGAGAGGTCTCTTAGAGGACATAGGGCTGAAAATTAGAATGGAAACAACTTGGCAAGTATATAAAAGTTAAGAAAATATTCTGGTTGGGCAGGGAAGCTTGAAATAGCTTCTTGACATTATTCTTCTCTGCATAACTACGCAAAAACAGCTCAGATGCAGAGAAAAGTATTTCCTGGGGCTGCTTCAGGGGGAAGAGTGGAGGTAGGGGAAGGAAAAAAACCAAGGTACTTTAATAATTAACTTTTCCAGTGTCTATCAATCCAATGAAAAAAGTACAGCCCTGGACTACATGACAAGCAATCCCTCTGTATTTCATGGAGACAGCACAGAGCCTAGAGAGTAAGATTCACAACAGCCAGAACCTTGAGCTCTGAAGATCTCTGTATCCAGCTCTCAGTATCCACATTGAGAATTTGACCTCACACATGGATTTTCTCTGGCTTTGCTCAAAGTCACCTTATGGAATTTGACATTGTTCCTGTCTTTTCCTCTCAACTTCTTTTTCTACCATGTGAGATCTATCATAGTTCCTTGTCAGCATGCTATGAATTTTAATGTTGCAATATTTCACAAGCTCCTTAAAATCAGGTTTGGCTATAAATTCAGCTTCTTTCCCATAAAGAAGAGAGGGAAATTAGAGAGTTCACAGTAGAGTGAGAAAGATACGTTATAACAACATTCCAATTGCTTCAGGTAGTGATCTCAGGAAAGATTTTGTAATATCATTCTAACTTCAAAGCCTTTCCTTCTTTCATCTTCAACAGCTCTGAAGTTCAGTCTCTCAAAAGTTTGCTAAATACTGTGCAGGAGAAATCTCTATAGCCGTTAGATTTTTCTAGACCACTCTGAGTTAGTGCTTAGCCTCTATCCTTCTCCTTTTTCATTAAAACTTTTTTTCCACAAAGGACTTGAGCTCCTATTTAATCATCAAATTGAGAAAGATTTTGATCACTAGGGATTCTGAATCTTAGCATCAATAAAAAAAAGAAAAATATTGTTTTCACTCATATGTGCTCTGTTCTGGCCTCAAGTTTATTTCCTTTTCTAACAAGCAAAAATTACATAGATCACTGACATTCTGTTGAGGAACCCACTGACCCTGTAAATTCCCTTTTGCATTGAGATTTCACTAAGGAACAATATGATGACCTAGTATCCAGATCCAGTTGTAATTTCACTACCTGCAAAAACATTCATATTAGTTCTGATTCAAAAATGTTCATAAACTCAATTTGAACTGATTCTGCAAAGGTTCATGGAGCTGTAATTAAATTCTAGCTCAGACAGGATTTTGACTTTGTGGGGAACTGCCTTTCCTCAGCCCTTAAAGACTCACTAAGGTTGTCCTAATTTGCTGTTAAGTATGTGTTCATTACAAACACTGAAAAACTCTTGAAATGAAAAATTACCTCTTGAGATCAGGGGCAGGGGCAGCTATAGAAGTTATACTCTGATCTAGCTCCCTTAAAATAAAAGTCGCTTACATGCTCCGAAGTCCCAAGACTAGAAGCGTGACTGTTCCAGAGAAACAATCTGAGCTCTTATAAAGGCTTTATAATGGAAGTCATAGGATTTACAAGGGACAAGGACTGGATTTATTCTGCAATGGCTTTGGAAAAATAAGTGCCACAGTCTTAATTCTGTTGCTCTTCTATGTCTCCGGGTGCTGTTGGAAGACATAGCTACACCAACCCACCATCTCACTTGTGAGCAAGGTGGTCTCACCAACTCTCCCTAATCATCTGTCCTCCAGCCTCCCTTTACAGGCACCCACACTTCTCTGGCCCTGCAGGGACTCTCCCTGTGCTAGCAGAAAGGATAATATTTATTTTCCTGTGTTGCTTCCTTCAATAGTTCACTGTGGGGTGGGAGGGTGCCAAGGATAATCATGAGGCAAGTGTCCGGGAGCTGTGGCCAGGGCGAGGAAGGTTTGGAGTGTCTTTTAGTTAAATCAAGATGTGGGCTTGACCAATAGTTCTGCTTGGTGTGGTGAAAACTCCTTCTGCTCCCTTCAAGCTTCTGCTCAGCATCTGTTGTTCCAGTGGGTGGGAAGTGAAAGATCTCCCAGTTCTCTAACCAATCTACACCTCTTACAGCCTCATTTTGAATCTCTTGGTTGGTTTAAAGATGAGGCAAAAACCAATTTTGTTAACTTCTGTTTATATGATTGTATGCACATAGAAACAAATCGATGAAGTTAAAAGAGAGCAGGAACAGAGCAACTCAGATTTTGACTCACATGCAGTCTACTGACAGAAGCCAAGTATGCCATGTCCTCAAAGGGAAGAAGTCATTCCCACAGTGTCTGCAGGGCATTCCTACAATGCATTATAGTATTTCCTGAAAGTCCAATGTATTTTATGTCCTGTAAGAGTTAAGATTTCACCTCCACTAAGTCCAAGATCTTGTTAATTTTCTTAGTGGAAATGCTTAGCATGGGGGAAAGCATAACTTTCAAAGGCTGAAGAAAAGTTTTGATTGTTTTTTTCCATGTAATAAAAAAGTAGTGATCTAATCCATTATGAAAAAAAAAAATGGTGTAAAAAGGCATAAAAATGCAAGACGGAGTGGATATGATTAAATTCCTCGGCAGTTTTAGTGCTTGTTTAATTTTTGTTGTAAAAGTTTTCCTATTATTATCTGGAAGGTATGTTAGGACAGAATAACATACAACAATATTTTTAGGTTATCTGGGTAATGTTGCATGTGGGATGAAGTACACACAAATGATCAAACAAGAAATAACATCATAAATGCTAGAAATTCATATTATACTTCTATGTTAGACATTTTTAGATAGGGAACTTGTCCTGCAGAGCACACGATCAGTCATCCCAGTGGTGTCCTACAACAATGCCTTTTAATAGTCATTTGACTGCAATATTGTTTACTGTTCCAGATTGAGGTAAAGGGACACAAAGGTAATATTAATTTGACACTTACATTTTATATTGGTGGGGGATTTTTTTTGTTTGAGTGGTTTGGTTTTTGTTTGGGTTTTTTTCCCGGTTTGCTTTTTTCTTTTTTTTTTCTATAATCACGTGAGTGTACTGCAGAGTTCAAATTGATCCATAAATGCAAACTGAACACTCCAATATTCAGGAGGGAAAGGTTTTTTCTTAAAAAAATTAATATTAATTATTTTCAGAAGAAATAAGAAGCAGAATCTCACTACTAACTCTATTAATGAATCAGTTTAAATCAATTACAATCCCTAAATTAAATTATTCATGAAATATCCGATATTGACTTCTGTTATGGCAACTAATTGTCTTAGAGACGTTTTTCCTCAAACTTGAGTAAGTCTACTCACTGATTAATTCAAGCATTGAAAAGATTCTTTTTGACTGAAAAAGACTTATTTTTCTTGGCAGTTTAAAGTGATATATAGTGGCCAAGTGACTTCAATTTTGTTAAGTCTTTGGAAACTCCTCCTTGGTCATTCCTGAGAAAGGGGAAACCTGGCTCTTTTGCCTGTGCTATGAGCTTAGGCAAGGGTACAAAAAGAAAGCATCTACTCTGAAACCTCACCATAATAGTAAATCTAATTTATTTATTTTTCCCCACCATTAAATGTAGAACTAATAAACGTTGGACTTGTTTTCTGTAAAAAGAGACCTTTTTTTTTTTTTTTAAACCCCTAGATTAACACTGTATTTGTCCAATGCGTTTCACAAGTTCCATCTCAGGAGTCACTCAGGTCCTTTTCCAGATGCAACTGTGAAGTTGTACTGTCAGACCACCTTAAACTGCTCATTAGGACCCCTGCTACTTCTTCTGCTGTTTGAACAAAATAACTCTTATATGTATTCCCTATCTTTTTTTTTTAAATAAGCCAGAACTGCTGAAGCTGTTTCAATATAGTGTCTCTGCCAGTTGGCTTATTTGGACTGAAGCAGATCAGAGAGTCATGACACTTGATGCTTGATTGGCAGATTTGCAGGCGTGGTGATCTCGGGTGATGCTGTGCAGCTGACATTGGGCTAGTAACAATAACATCTTCAGCCGGCACAGCTGGAGCAGGAAGGGTGCGTGTATCCAGTACATTGGTGGATGAGCTGAAATAAGGAAATTTTGCAATTATATGTGTCTTTTTTTTTTATCTATCCTGTGAAGTCTGAGGGAAAACCACAATTAGAGAGATATATTTGAACAATGGTCCAGTTTCTTTGGTTGGATGAATCATAGTGGAGAAATGTTTTCTTAATGCTTGAGTTTCTTGGTAAGTATAGTATCAGCCTCTCAGTCTGGGAGTTCAGGACAGAAGTACCCTGTGGTGAAGGGCACTATGTAAGGCTGCCTTGTAACTCACAAAGCTGTGGAGTTTTCAGGCACTTGGTCTCTCCTTGGCAAGCTAGTGGATGTACCTGCTGATGGGGAAAACACTATCTTACTGTGTCTGTGGAGATATTTAGTTTCTCTGCATAGGCTGAAATGAAGTACCTTTCCTTAGACATTGGCAGCAAGGCTGAAAGACGAAAGGAGACTCAGGAGACAGAAATTCTGTTAAAGTGTTTCATCCACTTCACATAAAAGAAGAAAGTGCAGTGGGAGGACTTAATCTAAAAAGCTTGAGAATAACCATACTTATCAGTAGTTCCTGCTTAGTTTTGCTTCTTGCTTTTAATGCCTAATCTGTTCACTTAACATTTTTTATTGGAGAAAGAAGATAGTCAGTAATCTTCAGTGTACAGATTTGGCAGTCATATCCTAAATCTGATCTCGTTCTGGGACATATCAGTTGCAGCTCTGTTAAGCTGAATGGAATTGTTTCAGTTTTACACTAGAGGAACTGAAAAAAAAAAGTATCAGGCCCTGGAACTGAAGAAAAAATAATAATTTTTTTAAAAAAAATTAGAAAAAAACCGCACTATTGTATTAACTTGAAAATAATCACGTGACTATAATAGTCAAAATACAAATTGAAAGGTTTAAAATCAGCTTCTATGTCACATTTATGGGTCAGAGTAGTATGTCACATACAGAGGCTCAGTCTGGTTCGTCCAATTCAGCCTGCCTATTTTGGGGGATTGCCTTTGACTTCGATAACCTTTCGTTCTTCTAATTTGTAGTTTCTCTGTACTGTTCTCTTTTTTTTTTTGGTTTTTTTTTGCTTTGTTTTTTTCAAGAGTTGGCTTCATCACCCCGAAGGAATACGCCTGCCGGGGTTTGTCCGCTCAGGAGGGGCTCACGGCAGCCCTGCTGATGAACCTGGGCGTCCCTGTGGGACCCGGTGAGGCCATCACCGTGGACTCCTGCCGCCCTCTGGTGGACGATCTTATACATGCAGCCAGAGAAAATGAGCCATCCCAACTGGAACAGTTCAGCCTGTTTGACACAGCTGGACAACGTTTCAGAAAATTGGCTGGGAGCGTTCACCACCAAATTAAGTTCAAAGGATATGTTATAGCTAGGTTTGCTATTTTACTTTTTTATCTCTTAAAATACAAAACTAGAGTGTCATATCTAGATATGCATTGTGCTGTACCAGGTAGGAGTGAAGAGAGACATGGCACACGTGCTCATTTACTACCTTAAGGTGGTATGAAGTGTATGAAGACAATTGTCAGGCAAAATATTTTGGTTGTCCAGTTACATACATACTCCAGAATTTTTCTTCAGGCATTGGTGAGTTAACAAGGCAGGTACAAAATTTTTTCCTGCTTGAAAAATACAGAATGGATTTAGTTGAGCAAGAACTTTTTACCTCTTTAGTCACCCCAAAAGCCTTATTTGATATTGCAAGCTGTTCAGTGTCAGGGGGCTCCTATTCTAGGCATTTCATAGCAGCAAAAGAAAGTAGTATGTGTTTCTAAAGGGCTCAGAGTACAACCCGTGTCTTTCTGCCTACTGCTAGAGCTGGTTCCCTACGGCCTATACATGGGTGAAGCAGCCCTCAAGTGTTCCCCAGCTTGAACTTTCTGCCTCAGTAACAGTGCATTCTAGCAAGTCCTTATAACAAGATGATGGATGTTGCTTCTAAATATAGCAGCAGAGGAAGATTTTAGAATGTAAAACACCACCAGCAGAGGCTGTATGTCTCCCTCCTCAAATCCCAAATGTAAACCAGATGAGAAAACAATTGTCTGATGGCTAAATATTATGCAAAATTCCTGTGCAAATGCCAACAATATAAACTCTCTCCTCATTAGATTTGGCTGAAAAATTATTTCAAACTAAATGAAACCATGTTCCCAAACTCAGGCAAAACCTCCTCTGAAATTAAAAATATTCAGTTAATTTATTTCATGTTTTTCTTCCTCTCTTTGTCCCTTTATTTCAGCCCAGCTTTTAAAAGGAAGCTGCTAAGCACATCTGATACCAACCACTTCTGATTCTATAGGACCTGGAAAGTTTTTCAAGAATAAATTTTGTTGTGATGACACCAGTCTGTGGCGGTTAAATTAGGAACTGAGAAGTTTGGATTCACTTCTAGGAAGCACTTGACTTTTTGGCTCCTTCTCCAGAAGCCACATTGACACATAATGGATTCTCTTTTTCATGTGATCTCTTCTGAGCCATCTGCCACAGCCATTTGCATAGTCAACAAGCCATTTATGTTTCTGTTGATAGTTTGTGTGTCATGTAGCATTTACAAGCCTATTGCTTAGAAGATGACTGAAAATTAACTTAGCCCTCAAATCTATTGATATGGACATCTTGGCAGGAGTGCTACTACTCCCCATGCACACAAATATTCATCACAAGAAATGTCTCATAATTCTGTTGTGACTACGTAATGAATCTTATTTCTAAAAGCAGGGATGCTTTGACTTCATGTTCTTTGTTTAACACTTGAGAAGACTTCTGCATTTAGTTTTCTCTGATTTATATGATCTTGTAGGCATTGCCATCTTCTGCTCAAGCTTTTGATGATGAGTACTCTTTCTGTGAAAAACAGTCATGTGGGAGCAACGTCACTGTTCAAATACTGTAATGAGTAAAAGCCAGGGACATACTGTGACAAAGGGGAGATTCCTGAAGTGCTGGCTGGGGCCTCCACTTTCCGTGACCTAGAAGAACGACAGAAGATAACAACCTTCAGGAGATACATCTGCCTGTCTCCAAACTGATCCTGGGAGCCTGGTAGAAAATAAATACATACTCCTTGGATTTCTAATCTTTTACTTGACTGTGGGGACCTCAAAAAGTATCAGAAAAGCAGTACTGCTTGTGGATTTGGGAATTCTGAGGACACAGATTATTGTAGTTAACTAAACAGTGTCAGGGAGTCTTGGGCAACTAGATTTTCTGTATTTGAACTACCAGAATAGTCTCTGCCTCAGCTCTGGGTCAAGCTAACAAGCAATTCCCAGACAGTTGGGGGTGGATATGGATCATGGACCCATGGATCCATGCATCCAGCCTTGTTTCAAGACTAAAAGCATTTAGCATTATGGGGACAGTCAGAATCTGCCAGTTCACCACAGGACTACAGAAAGGGCCCTGGTTGTCTTGTTTATCAATATTGATACTGAAAAATGTATATTGTGTTTGCTGGAGCTGCCTGAACTTACATTTCACATAGCATCAATTTGAAAAAGAAAATAAATTCACTCCTGAAAAAGTAAGTTTGAAATTTTGGTTAGCAAATTAGAAACAGTTACAAAAAAAAAAATCAATGTAATAATGTATGTATACTGTTATGTTTAAGTCTGTAATTAAAAAGGAAGTTTCCTCTTTTGGCTGATTTTGTGGCTTACCCCTTTCTATAATCTTAGTGCATACTCATTGCTTGTCCTGTTCTTTTCAGATTAAATTACCCTGCTTGCCTTTTACACCATTCACAAGGCTGTTTCTGAACTTTACAAATCATGTCATATGAGAAATACTCTTGCCAATGTATCTTATATCAAGCTCAACATCCCTGGTTTACATTTCAGCCTTCCCTGAGATCACACATGACATATTAAAGTAACACAGATGACAGACTTAGTAGTTACTGCTGTCGTTCTCTACTCCATTCCACAAAGCTCTTCTGGAGACTGTCTGATTGACACAGCATAACCTACTCCCAAAACAGCTGTTGTAAACTACGTCTTGCAACATCTGTGTCCCATGCTGTAGCCTCCTCTTTCATCTCGTCTCATTATCTAGTCTCAGGGTTGAAAATTCCAGTTGATCCAGTTCCACCTGCAGGTTACCTGAATCATTCCAGGAGCTGGCAGTATTAGCTGAGAGGACTCAGCATATTGGAAGGGTCTTGACTTTTCTTATAGCAATGAATCAGGCTAAATAGATGTCACTTACATCTCTCTATTCTGTATGTGATGAAAATATGAATGTTACTGTCAGAGTAATCCCCTCCACTTGCCTGAATTGATACAGGCTACTGTTCTTCACTACTAACGTCTTAATTTGTTATAATCTCTCATGGGTTGGTTTGGGTTTTTTTTTTTGAGATAAAGGTGAGTCAGAGGCAGAAAAAATTACAACGTATTGAATTTGTGTGCTGAAGACCTGATAGTAAAATAAAATAAATAGACAGAAACAAGCCAGGCATCCCGACACTAGCTTATCCAGATCTATTGAACTCTTAAGACTACAAAGTTAGAATGACACATTCAAGGCTATCTGTGTGATAGGGTACTCCAGGATGTCATGTCAAGATCTGCTTATGGAGAGTATGGTGTACCCTGGATGCCTGAACTTCTGCAATACAAAACTAGTCCTAGTTATATTTGTAGATCATCTCCCTCTTCAGAGCCAGTTTCTGCACTTC
>WHYT01017239.1:349664-360512 GCA_009806455.1 Tetrax tetrax
TAGTGAAGAGAAGAAGTGAGGTGTCCCGTTAAGAAAATGTTCTCCTTTTATGTAGGTTGTTTTCTTTGTATTCCAAAAGCTGTTTTTTTTTCCTAGCCGCATTCCCCACCTGGCGGTGATATGCATGCCCATTACTGGGCGATATGCATGCCCATTACTGGGTGATACACATGCCCATTACTGGGCGATATGCACGCCCATTACCGGGTGATACACATGCCCATTACCGGGCGATACACACCTCTGGGGGATGCATGCCGGCGGGGCTAGGGCTAGACGTCTCGTAACCAGTTCTGCATTCAGGTTCTGCGAGATAATGAGAAGCCATTGTCCGGGTGGTGGTTTGATGTTTCGACAATGTTGAGACAAACATTCAACACAGTCTCTCACATCCAGTTCCACCTGCAGGTTACCTGAATCATTCCAGGAGCTGGCAGTATTAGCTGAGAGCACTCAGCATATTGGAAGGGTCTTGACTTTTCTTATAGCAATGAATCAGGCTAAATAGATGTCACTTACATCTCTCTATTCTGTATGTGATGAAAATATGAATGTTACTGTCAGAGTAATCCCCTCCACTTGCCTGAATTGATACAGGCTAGTGTTCTTCACTACTAACGTCTTAATTTGTTATAATCTCTCATGGGTTGGTTTGGGGGTTTTTTTGAGATAAAGGTGAGTCAGAGGCAGAAAAAATTACAACGTATTGAATTTGTGTGCTGAAGACCTGATAGTAAAATAAAATAAATAGACAGAAACAAGCCAGGCATCCTGAAACTAGCTTATCCAGATCTATTGAACTCTTAAGACTACAAAGTTAGAATGACACATTCAAGGCTATCTGTGTGATAGGGTACTCCAGAATGTCATGTCAAGATCTGCTTATGGAGAGTATGGTGTACCCTGGATGCCTGAACTTCTGCAATACAAAACTAGTCCTAGTTATATTTGTAGATCATCTCCCTCTTCAGAGCCAGTTTCTGCACTTCAGGGCAGTCACAGAGGACAATAAAAAGGGAGTCAATCCTTCCTTTGCAGAGCGTATTCTCACCAGATGTGGAAGTGATGAAACTGTATTTTTCTGCCCTTAGCAACTTTCAGCCTGAATTGTGTGGCTGGCATCTATTTTTAAGTGCAGTAGAATTATCTTCAACCACAGAGGTTAGCCCTGTCTTAAGGATTAAGCCAGAAATTGTAGGTGCAGTTTCAAAGGAATGGAATCTGGAGCCTTAGATTTCAGCATTAGCTTTCACTGGAATTATTTATGTTGTTTTTCCCCACACATGCATGCAATTTCTATTCACCATTTCTAATGGTAAACTTCAAAGTTTGCTTTTGCTATTGTTAAATTCTGTGCCAAGTTCCCTGTTGAGGGAAGACACGAGATACATGATGAGAGGAATCCTTTCAGACTGCATCCTCTGAGGGCCAGGTGTTAGTTAGGCCATGTGTAACAACTCCTAGAACATCCCAGTTTAAGTCCTCCAGTATCTACAGTGTACCAGGGACATGTGAGAAAGGATCTTTGCCTCCAGCCCCAATCTAATGTATCACCACGTTGCATGAGGCTGTAGGATACTGTGGAATCCATTTCTTTCCTCTCTATTCAGGGTGTTCCCTACGCAAAAGGAAATAATGGGGAAATGGTTACTGCTTTATCCATAATGCAGTCTCTGGTGAGCTGGCATAATCATGGTGCTCAGGATTTCAGCTGGTGCAAGTCAGTCCTGCTAAATCTCCTACTCACTCCTCTTATACAGACAGACAGGCTTCCATGTGCTCTGGAGTAAAATCAGAAAGGCGAGTGGTTCTGTATATTTTTCATAGAGGTATCAGAGGGTTTCTTTGTCATTAAAAGAGTCAGTATAGTTCAATCTTAAATCCAGAACTAATGCCTACGATTTTTGGAACTTACAGTCCAGCATCTTAAAATAAGTTATTGCTACAGTATATGCATGATTTTATTTCAGTGAGCACTCTCCAGTAAATATTAGCTTAAATCTCAGGCATTCGATCCCCAAGTTGTGTGTGTCTACGAGAAGAAATTGTTAAAGGGACTGAAACTACCATGGACTAAAGCCATCTTTGCTGGTTTGTATCAGCAAAAATACTGTCATACGCTTCCAACAATCCTTCAAACTATTCCAGAGATCAATGTAAAAGCCTCTAATGTTGAGGAAACAAGACTGCAAAGTGGTCTTGAGAGCAGGGTTAGCAAGAACTGCTCCAAATTGGATCAGCAACCCTGTCTGAGGTTTACATTGATCTGCAGCTCCTTCCTTTCACTACCTTGCTCGAGTACAATTCCTGCTCAAAAGCCTGATATTTTCTGGATCAAGCTTCTAAGTTGTGTAGTTCATACAAGTCTTTGAGGTATCTCAGCAATTCTAGTGGTCTCTGAAGCATTTAATGTGCTTCAGCAAATCTTTCTGCATCTTGAATAAAAATCCAGCAAAATCTAAATAGAAATGTTACTCTCTATTTAAAAGTAAGTTTAAGAGCACCACCGCTCCCCATTGTGGGCTAAGAAGGTGTTATCATGGGTTGTCTCATGTTTTGCAGAGGAATTTCTGCTAAAGAAAATACAATACATCTTGTAACCTGAAAAATAGAAGTCAGGAATAAACCCTAGGGAACACTGAGAAGAGAGAGTTCTATGATTAAAGGGGGTTAGGAACTTAGTAGTTTAACCACAAAATTGTAAGAGAGGAAAAATTTTTTTTCAGATCTAAATACTTGAATGTAATCAAACTGATCTTTTTTTTTTTCCAGTTTCCTTTAGTAAAAGTATCAGGTGGCACCTCAAGGAAAAAAGATTGAACTATTTTGTTAATAATATAGCAAAACAAAATAGGTTGACTTGTTGAGAACAATTTCAGGTAGCTTGTTTTCTTTTTATTGATCATCCCAATGGAATTTGTGAATACCTCAAGGCACATTCTGCTTTATTTTTACTACATTTATAATTAACCAGATTTTCACCAAGTTCATCTCAAACGGCCGGTAGGTGGCAGAATCGGATTATTTATTTTTCGGCATCTTATTTGGAGAATTGCAATCCTATAGGAAAAAAAAGTGTTTGGGCTGTGGTCCACTGTGTGAGTCTGGCTCACTGTGTGCTTCCATTTGTATTGCATTTATTCTCTTTTCCATTATACTGTTGAAAGTTAAAATACTGACATGCTTGCTAGGGTTTGGTTTTGGGGTTGTTTTTTGTTGATTTCTCTTCAATTGCAGCATCAAGTACACGAGTGTAAGCAGGACTCGAAAATGAGAGGGGCAACAATACTGATCCTCTGTAGCCTTAATGAAAGCCTGTAAGAAAATCCCATTTTACCTGACTTCCAGCTTTACCTGTAGCTACAATTCTTGTTTGTGTACATTGATTGAGTAGGTTTGTACCATGTCTGAAAGATGATTTCTGGAAGCTGCCCTGGTAACAAGGATTCTACTTTAAAAATGAACATTTATTCTTTTTTTTTTTTTTTTGAGACACTAGTTTTGTTCCTTCTACAATAGGGTAAACCCAAAACCTGGAAAAAGCTGCCAAGATAAATTAAAAAAATGAGAAAACCAGAAAGTAACCCTGTCCTGTGTTCCAAGGGGCAACAGTCAGTCTTTTTGCTTGTGATCCCAGAAACTCTTCCTTAAAATTACAGTGCATCATATCATTTACTCTCGGCAGAATGAAGGAGTGGGGTTATTAGTTTATTTACTTGAGAGAGAAAAAAAATAGGATATTTTATAGAAGCTCTCATTTTGGCACTCTTGAAATTTTGTTTTTATTTCTCTACATCTGCTTTAACTGTAGCCTGCTAAGCTTGGTGAGGTGCCAAGTACATAGATATTAAAGCCATGGGCTGAGTTGCAAATCGATGCTATTCTCTTAAAGTAGAACTGGCTTACTAAGTGTTAAGTTGATGGGTTTTTAAGCTTAATAAGTGAAAATTGCAATAAAGCAGTATGGTAGGGCCATGAAAAGGCAGGAAGCCAGATTATAATCTCATTAAATAGAAAGAAACTAGTGCTATTCCAGTATTAAATTAGATCAGGATCTGGCCCCCTAAATTCTGTTATGAGTTGCAGGATAGATCCGCCAAGGACCTACTGTGTCACAGTGCTGAATATCTGAGCACTTAATTACAACTATAGCAATCTAATAGAAATTAAATCTGAAGCTGTCTCCCTACAGAGTTTAAATAGACTCCAATAATCTCCAGTGGGCTCCAAACAGGCAGCATTACGTCACCGTGCAAAGTAGGTCCATACCTACCAAACACTTAAGATCGGATACATTTAAAATCCCAACATGTAGGAGCATCTTGAAAGCTGTATAGGAATGCCACCACACCCTTGGGAGTCCTAGCCACATCTTACACCTTTTCCTGTAAAGTATGGTATGGTATAGTCAGGCTGCTCTTTTGTTTTACATAATAACTCAGTGTTCACAGCAGAAGTTGCTTAAAGCAAAATACAGAAATTATGCAGGCAGCAGGAAGGAGAACCTTAATATTCCCCTGTCATTTTCTTTTGATTGCTTCTCTCTTGCCCTTTCCTCGCATTAATTATTATTTCTTTCCTGTACAGTAAAATAGTTTATCCAAGAGCTGTAAATATCAACTCTATCAACCTCACTTCTCCTGAAGATGGACCTGTCCTAGGGGCTGGGAAATTAGAATTCAAATCCCTTTACATCTGCACATATATAACACTATGAATATACATAACATTTGTATATAAACCAAGATTACTCTATTAAAAAGAAACCAGCAAAGACAAGAGTATCTGTTGGGGATGGATGGTTTGCTTGGTATGTCCTTGGGTAGGTATCGAGCCAAGGCCAACAGGAGATCTAGGGTCTGAAAGGCATTTTCCACTTCTGTGTTAATAAATGAAACAAGTTGCGAAATGTTCCCAGTCAGCTACGCAGACAGTTAAACTGTTAAAACAATCCCTACCTAACAGGTGCCCAGACCAGTGGCCTAAACAGACCAACAGTGCCCAGAAATATCCCCACACACAGCTCGGGAATGCGAGCATTTGAGGAGCCATTCCCAACGAGCAGCTTTCCTACCTCCATGGGGCTTTGGATCCTAGAAGGTTTATGAGCTTCAGCATGAGCTACAGGCTACACTGTGTCGGTTAGCCACAGCGTCTGGAAATGTTCCTGGGTGTGTTGAATTCCCTGTCCTACAGCAAAACATATTTCCCAGCTCTCCGCCAGGCCAGACGATGAGGTGGGTCAGGGGCCTCTTGGAGCTGTTAGGTCCTGGGGATGCACGGCTGTAGCGTGCCAGGCAGCAACATTTCGTAAGGCTGTGTTTGTGGTGCCCCCGCCTCACCATAATTAGCAGCTGAGTAGGAATTTTAAGTGCTGTGATTTTTGATTGAGCAGCCTAGGGCTGACTTGTCTCTGGCTTTAGGGTTTTAGGTCCTTCACTAGGCCTAGCACCTAGCATTTAGGACTCCCCTGTGGCCATGGAACTTAGACCATGGCTGCAGCACACAGCAAAGTCTCAGCCCTGGTTTTCCAACAAAATGTCTCCATCCTTCCTCCTCCTTTTGTTTCCCTTGAGAGGAAAGGAAGCTAAAACAGAGGTTCAGAGACCGCAGGTACCCGGCCTTGGGGCATGAAGCTCAGAAGTCCTTGACTTCCCTGGAGGAAGCTCCTTTCATTGTCAGCAGATGGGAAGGGGAAGCCAAGGGTGGGAGCAGACTGCTGGGGGCTGCTTTGATGTTAGCCTGTTTGTTTGCTTTCTGCTTCCTGGACCCCTACCTGAGGGGCTGGGACCATCAGCTGTGGAAGAAACACAAGAGGATGGCAGTCAGCAGCCTGCAAGCCTGCAGGCAAGACAGCAGCAGATGTCGATGATAAGAGTGAGTGGCATCACCCTAAGACAAACCAGGGAAAACCTGAAAAGGCAAGACTGGGGAGTGACACAGAGAGAAACGGAACTTTGGTGAGGTGGTAGGTGCCTGTGGTGAGACAGCTGTTCAAATGGGCAAGGCATAGTTGGAGATGTTTGGGAACCTGTGTAGCAAAGCCTTCTGTGAGTTTGTCTGAAAGTTACTCATTTTCAGTCCTCACACAGTTCATGTTCACCTGTTTATAAGTAAGGGTGTCACATGCTAACAGGGTATGGCCTTACGAGCCTCCCATCAGCCCAAGGCCAGTGGCTGCTAAGTAGCATGTCCTTGAGGCTACACATGCCTATGTGGTGGGCTCCATCTGGGCACCAGCTCACAGCTCACTTTGGCCATGTTTCAGGCAAACGAGAAGCAACAACAACTTGTTACGATCTCTGCAACATGGGACAGGGCAGACCTGCAGCTCCTGAAACATTTTCAGACCTTTGTAGGGTTTTTTTTTAATCCCTTAACCTGTTTACTTTTATAGTTTCTCATGTCTGAGAAAAGGGCATGATCAAGATAATCTCTCATTAACAGGTATAAAAGTAGCTCTTGAATCTGGCTGTATTCAGGTTATTTATATATGCACTATGATACCACATAGCCTGTCCAATAAAAGATAAGGTAAATTAGCTCCAGAATTAGCCAGTTATAATTGCCATCAAGTGGTTAGTCTTGAAAATGGTCACTCATGTTGACCAAGATGGCACAAAGGACAGAAAGACACAAAATATCAGTCTGTATCTCACAGTAGCAATTTAAAAAAAATATTACAGAATTGAAATGAAAGCCACTTCTGTCACATAAAAATCACTTTTCTGTGAGGGAAAATGAGAAACAGAACACCAGAGGGCACTATTTCGCTTTGTTAAAGACCTGGTTGCAAAGCCATGTCAAAACAAGGAGTTACTTGGGATATTCTTTTCTTTTTTTATGTCTCCAGGCTTCTTAGAGAGAGCTTATCTGCCTTAAAAGAGAAATAACATTAAATGGCTATTTTGCCCTACATGCAATTCAACATTGCAATAATTAGCAACATGTAGGATTAAGCGTTAGGACCAATCCTGCAGTGTTTCTCAAGCAAAACACCAGTGAGCAACTGGATCCTTGCACACAAGTGCAAAGTCTCTTGGATTCAAGTCTCAGAGGCCTTTGATTGGGATTTGAAGGTCTGAGCCATTTATCACACTTCACAGACATATGAGAAATTAATAGTTCCTGGTTACAGCTCACTATGAAATGGTTAGATGTAAGGCTATCAGTAAGATGACAGGATAGGCAATGAGACTGAGAACATCATATCTGCCCATGCTGGAGCTGTGCGTTTATAACAGTATTTTTGGTTATGCTGTTTTTACATGGCAATCAGAGATACAGGACTTAAAATTAACAGGAACTCTGGATACCACATGTAGATGCCTGATGGCGAACACTTGCTGTGACTTCTGTTGTTCTGGTGAATTCAGAGGGTAAAATGACACAATCTGTAGAATAGGATGGTTGAGGCAAGGCAACACCAACTTCTAGGGGGAATTAACCCATTATGAAATTAACTTCCTTTTAATTATTGGTCATAAGGCTGTCTAGCATGGTAACAAGCACAAAACACGCATATCATAGAATCATAGAATCATAGAATCATAGAATCATAGAATCATAGTTGAAAGGGACCTTCAAAGGTCATCTAGTCCAACCCCCCTGCAAGAAGCAGGGACATCCCTGACTAGATCAATCATGGCTGTTGTCAGTAGTGTATTTTGTTCATTATATAGTGATTGTAAGATCAGGCTCATTGAACACAGCAAAAAGATATGTTTATAAAGTTTTAACAACTATGTTTTAGACATGTGACAGGCAAGTTAGATGCAGCTTAACCCCAATAAGCTATTTGAAGTACATCAAAATCAATTTATTAACCTCTAGCCATGACTCTGTATATAATCATTTTTAAACAACTGAAAAAATTGAAAATTCTAGTATGGGGACTGAAGATGAACCAGACAATATCTGCATCTACAGCATGAGTAATTGTATACACAGACATGGTTTGCTGATTACAATTACCCATTTTGCATAGTCAGCTAGCATGGATGCATAGATCCAACTTGAGGTCAGAAGACTGATGTCTCCAAAGTCTGATAGAAAATTAGAGATGTGAACAAGTCTGAATGAACAAGCACCAATGTGGATCACCATGTAAAATTCAAACTAACTCAAAATGGAAAACAGATGATGGGAAAGATAAAACTTATTATCTTTGTTTTAAATAAGCATTTCACAACAAAACAAAGCATTAGTCCCAAAACTCTTGTACTTTTTGTGTTTGGCCAAAGTTGAAATAGAAGCAACAGAACAGTGGGAAAAAATCTCGGTTTTTGAGGATAACTGGACTGAACAGACTCTGCTTCTGGGGACAGACTGTTAAAAAATGTCACACTGAGTCTCTTCAGTTGAGTCTTACAGGAGAAGTATCAATGTGTCTGCTCTTCTGACTTCAGATTTAGAAGTTTTAGTGTGCCTATTGTCACGACAATGCACTGAGTTTTAAGTGTGATTGAGCTTCCTGGCTGTGTGGATGTTATCTTCCAGCTGTGTCCTTAAAATGATCATTTGGACCCTAGTCTTGTTTTCCATAGTCTGTCCACAGAAGTCTGACTGTCTGCATAGATTTTTGACCTCCAAATGTAAATTAATACTGTGGGCACTTTTAACAGCCTCCCTTTGCCTGTATTGTGACCTACCAGAATGTTGGAAAAAGTGTTATGTTTTCTGTGTACACAGACATTAAAGACGCTTTGCAGTTATATTATTTCATCTGGGGTTATTCAGCTACAGAAAATCCCTTTTTCCACTATACAGTTGGAGCCCAATTTACCACATTCCAATTAACTGCCTCTGTTAGTATTCGTTTTCATGTGATCCATTGCTTTTACCTGTGATGGGTTTTTTTGCATCTAGAGCCAAGTGGTTAGCCAAAGTTCAGGATCTTACAGGTTTAGGAAAACTTATAATGGTGTTTATGTACAAACAAGTTATACATATCCCTATTTCCCTAAACACAGCAAAAATGAAAAGCAGGTAGATTATTTTCTCGAAGTATGTAAGAAGTCACATAATATCAAAAGTTTTGCCAGAAGTTCCGTGCTGAAGACTTTCTCTGCTTCCTCTCAGGGTGACACTTTCGAACCCTTAGCCACTGAACTGGAGCTCTGCAACTGAAAGCCCAAGCTTGCACTTTCAAACACTCAGTCCCTTAAACTTTGATTCTGACCTGATGTGTTTTCCTTTACCCTGAACTTTCCCAAGATCCATCAGGGTCTCTCTACTAACAGTCTTTTACCTCACTTGAATTGTGCAACCTTCTGCATAAATCCAAGATAAAGTCAATAGCAGCTACCAACATTGTTCAGTGCAGCAATATATATAAAAAAAAAAACAACCCAAAACAAAACAAAAAAAAACCCACCTCTTTTCTTCTGTGTTAAGTTTGTCTGACATAAACAAGGCATTACAGAAAGGAAAATGAGGGATTCAAAAGGGTATAGAAAAGGTGACAGTAGTTTAAAGTGATCTCCTGGACAGCTGGGATGATCAACTGTGAGCGCTGTGCTCGTGTAAAGCTTTATATTGCCTTATTCTCTTAATCCTGTAACGCACTAGAAAATCCAATGAAGCAGAAGATGATGCCTCACAAAATACGCTATCTTGCTCTTTCTTGTTCTCAAAATGGTTATACTAGATAGTGCATTTTTCAAGCTTCATCATTATAGCACCCATACTCTCTCTTGTCAGTGTACTTCACCGTGAGCTGACCCAAGTGAATGGAGAGTGGTTCTTCCTCCAAATTTTTCTGCATTGTAGATACGGTCTTTGATGAAGCAATGAGCAAGAAACATTTTTAAATTAACTTCCTATTCTGTGTTTTTTCTTGTTTAAATTTATAAATTTACAGTATAGCTCTGCATACTGTTTGCACTTTTTTTTGTTACTTCCCTTAGAAACTGCAGTGACATTCATTTCACTTCACTGAAAAGCCATGACAGAGCAGATTTTCTGCACTAGAAATTAGACTCCTGTTCTAGAAACAAAAATCTGAGAACGAATCACTACCTCTTACATGCTTTGTTGCTCTCTGCAGTACTGTTAAAGACTGGTCTGTCCACATTTCATAAAATTCACCCTTGTTCTGAAAGCCTATGGGATCCATAAGAAACAATCATGCCCTGCAGCAGAGATTTAAAGACTTAAGGGATGCTTAGATCTCATACTGGTCCTTTGCACAGCAAGTACATTTCATCCAGTATGAGATTTTTTTTTTTACAGTAGAACCAAGTTTTAATAATTGACCTTTCAGATTAATTGAAAGCTCCTGCTCCACTTCAGCTATTAATCATAGAATCATAGAATCATAGAATGGCTAGAGTTGGAAGGGACCTTCAAAGGTCATCTAGTCCAAGACCTCTGCAAGGACCAGGGACATCCCTGACTAGATCAGGTTGCTCAGAGCCTCATCCAGCCTGGCCTTGAACGTTTCCAGGGATGGGGCATCCACCACCTCTCTGGGCAACCTGTTCCAGTGTTCTACAACTCGCATTGTGAAAATTTTTTTCCTAATATTCAATCTAAATCTACCTCCCTCTAATTTAAACCCATTACCCCTCGTCCTATCGCAACAGGCCCTACTGAACAGTCTCTCCCCATCTTTCCTGTAGGACCCTTTGAGGTACTAGAAGACCGCTATCAGGTCTCCCCAGAGCCTCCTCTTCTCCAGGCTGAACAGCCCCAACTCTCTCAGCCTGGCCTCACAGGAGAGGTGCTCCAGCCCTCTGATCATCTTTGTGGCCCTCCTCTGGACCCTCTCCAACTGGTCCATGTCCTTCTTATGTTGGGGACTCCAGAACTGGACGCAGTACTCCAGGTGGGGTCTCACCAGGGCAG